>VRLP01003486.1:0-63582 GCA_009660295.1 Lophius piscatorius
GTATATATATATATATATATATATATATATATGTATATATATATGTATATATATATGTATATATATATGTATATATATATATATATATGTATATATATATGTATATATATATATATATATATATATATATATATATATATATATATATATATATATGTATATATATATGTATATATATGTATATATATATGTGTATATATATATGTATATATGTATATATATATATGTGTATATATATATATATATATGTATATATATATATATATATATATATATATATGTATATATATGTATATATATATGTATATGTATATATATAATGTGTGTGTGCGTGTTCCCCTAAAGGGAATTGTTCTACAGATGGTGGACACGGACCATTTCTCTGTCCTCATCCTTCCTCACTGATTTGTCTTTTCTAGTTTTGCATTCTGTTAGTGCCCTTGTCTCTAATGGCAGCCTGAGGAGGTACATGTAGCTCGCTCGGGTTGCACAGGTAGACCATTCTCTCCGGAATGGAATATCCACGAGTGCTGTCACAAGAGGGTTTGGTCTGTCTCCCAGAACAGTTAGTCTCAGGAGTGTGTAGGAGATACCGGACCGAATCTGCTTTGTGTGAGGAGGTAAAGGAGAAAACTTACCTCCTCCTAACTTGTCATGTTCATGATGCTTGGCATGTTTTGAAAAGTGCTATACATTTATTCACTCACGGTCATGGGGGGCTGGACCCTATCCCAGCTGACATCGAGCGAGAGGCGTGGTACACCCAGGTTACATCACTCCTACAGGAAATGTTTGGTGTCACCAATTCACCTGCTTTTGGACTGTGGGAGGAAGCCAGAGTTCCCGGAACAAACCCAAGCAGACACAGCGAGAACAAGCCGTCTCTGCACAGAAAGGCAGGCAGAGGTGGATTCGTACCCAGTACCTTCTTGCTGTGAGGCAGCAGCGCTAACCACTGCACCCACAAGAGGACCGTCACCGTCCTCTTCTGGGGACTCAGTCCAACAACACCATGCAGTTCAATTGGTGTCCACCAGAGAACAATAGGATTGGCATCACGTGACTAAAGAAAGTATCACGTGACACAATAGAGCATCATGTGCTCTAATAAAGTAATACTAAAGCACCACATGTCCTAAAAATGCATCATGTGATCTAAAAATGTATTACAAAATAAAGCATCACATGTCCTAATAACAGGTTGTGTTATATAATAATGTGACCAAATAAAGCAGCATCTGACATATGAAGGAGCTTTATCATGCACCTGTCCCTCCATCCATCATCCATCCATCCGTTCGTCACCAATCCATCATTCATCCATCACAAATCCATCCATCCATATATCATCAATCCGTCCGTCTGTCCGTCATTGCCTTTATTGAGTTCATTGCTGGCAGTCTCAAAGGTCCAGGACAAGAACTTAGACCCCAGGACTCCACACTCCACTACCATAACAGGACTCCTAGGGTTAAGCCTCCAATTAGTGAAAACTTATCACCACCAACATCTAGACCTGCTGGGAGAGAAAAATAAATGAAATGTTAGAATTAGCATCTCTTGATGGGGTCATCATTGTCCTTAAAGAAACGCAAGAAATTTGATAGCACATGCAACTGATATACACTACATTCCAAAGGAGCCCGTTCTCCATGACTCTTCAGAAGAAATCAACCAAAATAATCAATCCAATCGACTCAATTTCTTTGGTTATGGTTTTATTTGCTGGATGGACGCTGCCTGCCTATGAGTTATAAGGCGGAGGAGGCAGGTGAGTTTGTGCGAGGTAGCCAGGTGGTCCGCTTATCCTTCGCTCGACAGTGGCCTCCTGGCCCAGGTAACATGCTGCTGCTAAGAGGCTTCAGTTTCCTCTATGGGTTCTGACACCAACGCTTAAACATAAACAAAGAAACAGAAAAACAGGTCAGTTTATAATTACTCAAACAGGAAGTACCAAACAAACAAACATCCATTTAGCCTACAATCAACCGTCAGACCCCGTCATCCATACAAACCAACCCTCACGTCTTACCTTCCGCACTGGACAGATTCCTTTTTCTTCTCTTCCTCTTCATGCCCTACAAACAAACAGGTGAAACTTTGTCAGATATCAGCTGAGACTAACTGTGGTGATGATGTCATCCTCATTCCAGGATGTAACGTTGATGTGCATTCTGCCCTTACATAGTTGAATATGGCGGACAGCCCGGGGGTTTGCTGGTTGAGTTTTCTCTCTTCTTTGGCCTGTTGGTAATATTTTGCCTCCTGCTTCTCCCACAGCGACTTCCACTGTGAAGAGGCAACAAGATGGCGGCTGGTGCACCACCACAGATATAACACTTATGTTAAGAATCATTTATGGTCAACTATTACCTCAGCCTACCCATCACTCTCTGCTTTCGTTTCCACCGTATTTGTTTACAGTCAAACAGACAGGAAATAAAGAAACAAAAGAGGATTTTCATTTTCCTCTTGTTTCTGTTTTTATTTCCAGTTTATTTCTTGTAACTGGGACAGGAGTGGGAGATGGGTGTATAACCAGCACCGCTCTACAGCTGGAGTGATATGTAATCCCTCCAGTGAGTTCTGAGGGTATTCCAGGGTCTCCCAGTTGGATGCACGAGAAAACCTACAACATGAAGGGTCCTGGAGGAATCCTAATCAGACGCCTGGTTAACTTCAACTGCCAGGAGCAGCGACTCCCTCCCACTACCTTTAAGACTTAGCTCCCCTCCCCCCCTGTGAAGGAAACCTATTTAAACCGCTGGTATCCTCGACTTTATTCTTTCTACAATTTAAGTTCCTTCTCTAATATACGGTCGGAATAATTGTGCTCGTTGCATAGGGTCCCCTCACTTTGAGAAGGTTGCGACTCAGTCTATGGCCACAAACATTGCCTGTAGAGCGAGGGAAGTCTGTCTACAGGAAAGAAGCTCCCCTGAAGTTCGCAGTCCTCAGAAAACACTGTATGAATTGAGGTACAAGTATCAGCAAAAATGGTGACCAAGACACTTTTTTAAATGTCTCTAGTTCATGTTTAAGTTGCACACTCAGACCACATCCTAGCCTTGAAAGACAAAACATCTATGGATCCATATGGAATCATAAAGAGGTTTACTCTTTGTGACGCGTTTTGTGTCATTTCCTGTTCTTCTCCGGTAAACAGACATTGTTGCATCATTTCCTGTTCCTCTGCCAGCAGAAGGAACATCAAAGGAATCAAAGGAATCAAAGGCACGAGTCCAGAGCTCCGCCCAAACAAACATCTAAGGAGTCAAGCTAACAAAGGCATCAACAATAATGGTCCATGATCCAAACCTACCTCTGGGTAAAAATAAATCTAAATCCTTCTATTCGTTTTCCATAATCTTGTTCACAGACAGACAGACAAACGTGGGGGGGAAAAAAAACAACTTCTTGATGGAAGTAGAAAAAAAAACTATAGAAGTATTACTCCATCTCCTCCAACTCATCGAAAAAAATAATAATAAATTATGAAGAGTATATATTAGCTCTAGGTCAACCCAGACAAAAACACTTAAACATGATTGAACCACCCTTCACCGACAGCAACCCCGGAAACCGGTTGATGTGAGATTATTTTGGACTAAATCTGACCAACGGTTAGGGGTTTTAACAGCTTTTTATTAAAAATAGCTCCCCCTAGTGAGTAAAATATGAACTTTTAGAATGAAATATGACATACAGAAGATAGGTCTACTTGAGTTGCTTCTTATGCAGCAAATTTGAACTAAATCGGATTTATTATTTTATTTTTTTATTGATGCTTTTATCTGCTTTTACTTTGTAGCACTTTGAGATTTGATCCAAATGTAAAGTGCATTATAAATTAAATGTATAATTATTATTATTATTAAATTACTACCCCAAACCATTTTGAAATCTCCCTAGTGGCAGAATTATGGAACTGACTTTTTCTAAAACAGTCCAGTTCTCTCTAGAAAATTTTATATCATTTTGATGTATAGAATTTGAAAATGATGATGAAAAAAATAAAATAGATTTTGAGTTATCGTAATTCGAAAGAACTGCAGCGGTCGCAGACGTGGAAGCAGCGGTGGTGTTGATGATTTGTCAGGGTTAAAAAAATAAAACTAATCCCACTGTAGAGCACTATCCCCTCACAAAATCAGTTACCATTCAGGAAAAACAATGGTATCTGGGAAAAAGGAACAAAACACCGGGAGAAGACAGTATATACACCATATTAATAGAACCACTCACTTACCTTCAGCCCCTCGGAGAGCTCTTCTCCTCTTGCCTCACTACAGGACACTTTCCCCTGCTTTGGAAAGAAGAACTTGTTATTCAGATGCAAAAAACAGGTGTTGGTGCCCACATTTGCCCAATGTAACCTGGGATAGGCTCCGGATCCCGTAACCCTTAACAGGATAAGCGAATAAGGTACCACCTCATAACCCTTCTCAGTCACATTGGAAAACTGTTTAAAAGAATAGCACAACCCCAGACAACAACTTCCGCTTATCATGCATATAAACCTAAATAAAAGAAACTCAACTCTGGTAATATTCTTGGATATTGAAAAATCCTTTTACAAGGTATGGCACAGCAGACTCAGATAGATACAGACTATTGGGCAGCAACCTCAAACTCCTCAAATCCACCCAATCCATCCTCTTAAGTTTCTCATCAGCCAACAAATCAAAGGCAAAGTCACCTCCGCCATTTCAACAACCTGCACGCCCTAAGCAGGAGTTCCCCATGGTGCAGTCTTGAGTCCCCTCCTATTCCTCATATACTGTACAACATCTCAGACCTATTTTAAACCACCACTGCAACACCTGCATTCATGAAATAGAAATCTGGTAAAATACAAGCAGAATCAAAAAGAACCTTTATTAACAAAGGCGTTGATATACCAATGGGGTGTAAGATTTGTCTCTTGCCTGTCTCTGGCTGGGGCCATCCGATTGACTGCCCATGTATCCTGGCTGAACTTCTTGGCGTGTTCCATCGTGCTTTCTCACTTGCATGTCTTCCCCCAGGATCTCGCGAATGTCCTCATCGAGAGCAGGATTATACCCGTTTGCCTCCATCTGTAAAATTAGCTCTTCGATCAGCTCCATGTTGATGCGTAGGTGGTGGTTTCTGGTTCCTTCTCTCCTGTTGGACGCAATGTAGAACACATTAGACTAGTTCGGGGTTTAATATAAACATTTATCAGAAAGATATGCCGTTGTAAAAGCGCCATGGCTGGGTTGCGATCGCAGCGATACTATCAAGCTGGGATCCAGAGGTTTGCACACTTCAGATGAGATATATAATCCTTCCAGCGAATTCTGGGTCTACCAAGGGATAGAACCGCCGAAGAGAGGCACAAAATAGACTGCAAATGTCCATCAACACCATTGACCCCATTGTAATTGCATGTCACAAGAACATAAAAGCCATTGTCATTATCTGTACCTGCTTAACGTATTCAGGTTTGTAATAGGGCTGGATCATTTGCCAACCAACATTATGGGAGAAACGGGGTACAACTTGACAAGTCACCAGTTAATTACAGGGAACATTAAACCATCATAAATCTCAAAGACACCAAAGTCATCAATGTCAAATGATGGGGGAGGGCCAAGGGGGCAGAGTCTATCCCAGACCCCACAGCCTTGGACAATCTGCCGGTTCACCGCTTTCCACTTCCCCCAGTTACATTTTACACTATTAAGCCATAAAATGATATGCCAAAATGACATCAAAGTCATTTTCTACATCTAACAATAATAAAGAAAAAAGAAATATTCCTGGATCCAGCCAATCAAACTTTCCCTAGTGACAACATGTTTAACACTGTTACTCCTCCACCTCCTCCTGTCAAATGACCAATCATCATTGTGGCTAAAGTGGCGTTCCCAGGACAGAAAACTCACAGCTCCAAAAGTCAGTCCTCTTTAGTTTTGGCAGGTTTCCTTGATTGCTGGCCCAGGCACAGAGAGGTGAAACTCTTGAATCAGGGCAGCCGAGAACTCTCAATGTTCTTCTTCTTTTTCTTCTTTTGTTTTTATGGCAACCCCAGTGCCGTCCTTAATTTAGGAGGGAAACAATCCTTTGATAATTGGAGCTATTGTGACATCATACATGGACAAAACCTCACAGGAAGAGATGATTTAACAGGTGATTCATGACATCATCAGCTATTTTTTGTAGTTGATAATCATGGTCTGTTTAATGGTCACCATTGTAGTGGTAACCATGACAACCTTCCCAATCTGGAGAGTCTTTATGAACATAAAACATTAAACTAGAAAAAAACACTCAAGCCGGCGGCAAGGGCCAAAAGCTACGGAACATCAAAGAAATCAAAGAAACAAAGGCTTCAACAACGGACACACTTTCAAGTAAGTGCCTCACCACATGCTGATGTGCCCTTGGCAGAGAAAACAAAAACAGAAGGTTAATTGTGATTTTATGCTGAAGTGACCTCGCAATAAATGTCTGGAGTGGATCTGGATCCACCATTTTTTACTGGATCTGAATCCCATGGACGGCCATTTCTGATGGCGTAATCTTGTTGTAATTTTGGTGAAGGTCTATTTTGAGTAAAGGGACTGTTGGGTGGAGGTGGAGGTATTTGGAGATTTGATCCAAATGTAAAGTGCATTATAAATTAAATGTATTATTATTATTATTATTATTATTATTATATGTATGTCAATAAAGAGACTGGATGTTGCAGACGCTGAAGTTTCACAGTGGTACTGAGCGGGGTTGTCCACTGGATGTGTCCACTTGACGCAGCCATTCTGACATCCATATCACGGGCTTTCATTTAAGCCTCAGAGGAGGAAGACCTCACCCACATCATCAAGCATTTATTTTGGTACTTCCTCTGACCAGTACATTTGTATATTCCCTCAAAGTTCCTAGAAACATTTAGGTTTAACATTTAGACTGAACATTTAGTTATCACAATTTCATTGAGACTTACATTTAATATTAAGATGTAACATTTCCATTTAGTATTCAGATGTTTAACTTAACATATTTTTCCTAGAAAAGTAAATACGACTACTTTCAATAAAAATGGCTTTAGAAATTTGAAACCAAAACTTTTTAAACCTTCTTTTCAGATATATTTGTCAAACCGTTGCGTGTAAAATCAGTATAAGCTACTTAACAATCAGCGCCCCACTGTGAGATGGTAATGTTGTAGCTTTTTCTTTGTTTTTTGCTGAAAAACTTCTTTGCTCAAATTTTTTATTCATATTGAGTATAAGAATATTGAAGTATTGGTGACTCTAAATTGCCCAAATGTGAGTCTGAATGGTTGTGTGTCAGGCCGTGGCTTACCCTGCCTTTCACCTTGTAACAGTTTCTGGTCAGAGTGGGTATTAACGGCCACCAATCATCCATCTCTGCCTAACGCCATGGTGAAGAATAATGCCAACAAAAATTTACCCCATACAGTGCTCATCAGAATGAAATTATGAGGCATTAGCTCAGAAAACACTTAAAAAATAAATAATAATAATTAATAATAATACATTTAATTAATAACACACTTTACATTTGGATCAAATCTCAAAGTGCTACAAGGTAAAAGCAGATAATAGTATCAATAAAAAATATAATAATAACTATATAAAAATGTGACCAAAAAGCAGCAATGTTATAGGTTATAGGTTTAATTTAAAGTTATAGGTTCTGCTAAAAAGGAAAGTTTTAAGTCCTTATGTGTCAGTCGTCTGTGGAGCCCTGAGATGGTCATGGAGGGCATTCCACAGACGAGGGGCAGCAGAACAGAAGGCCCGATCACCCATGGTGCTGAGCTGAGAGAGATCCTATAATAAATCACCTTTAATCACCTTTTGGAGATGGGAAGCCAATGAAGGGAATGAAGAACAGGGGTGATGTGTTCGTGTTTACGAACTCTCATCAGGATCGTTGCAGCACTGTTTTGAACATGTTGAAGTCTTTGAAGACTTTTATCAGGGATCCCGATGAGAAGTGCGTTACAGTAATCCAGTCGGGAGGAGACGAACGCGTGGACCAGCTTTTCAGCATCACTCAAGGTGAGTGAAGAACAGAGTTTGGATATATTTCTGAGATGGTGAAAGGAGATCTTGTGTTTGATGTGGGTTTCAAAAGTGAGTTGAGGGTTGAATCTTACACCAAGGTTGGTTACTGATGAAGAGAGGGGAATGTCGTGACCAGAGAAGGTAATACTGGTTATGGAGGAAGACTGGGTCTGATGTGGCGTTGCTTCGTTTTTGGAGCTGTTCACTTGGAGAAATTTGAACAGAATAAAAATAGTGCAGCAACACTTGTTGAACCTAAAGTGAAATAGTGCAATAAGTAGTTTTTAAAAAAGAATATACGGAATAAATAGATAAAGTACTATAAAACACTATTTTTGCACTTGTGTGCAAAGTCACTTTTTGTAAGCATCATCAGTTTTTGTCAGACCTCTGCTCCCACAACCAACATTTTATCCGTCACAACCCTGCTATCAGCAAAGAACTGCTGGAATATTGACTGTGTCGTGTGGGTTAGGGCTCAGATTCATAGTAAAGGAAAACAGTGAAGTGTCTTACGAATAGTAAACTTGATATCTGTTTATTTACTACAAATTAACCAAATCACCACATTTGAGCCTCCTTTTTTGAGCTAGCATCTCAGAAAGCTGTGGCAAACAGCTAGCATGATAACATATACTAACAAGTTATAGCATATTGGCAACATATTAGCATCTTGGCCGACACATGAGCATCTTGGCTCACATAATATCATCTTAGCTAAATACTAGCATCTTGGCCGACACATGAGCATCTTGGCTCACATAATATCATCTTAGCTAAATACTAGCATCTAAGGTAACACAGCACCTTTGCTGACATATTAGCTTCTTGGCTCATCGTCTTGGCTTACATATTAACATCTTCGCTGACGTATTACCTTCTTGACTAACGTGTTAGCATCTTGGCTACAATATTAACATCAGGGATGCCATTTCAGAATCTTGGCTAATGTATAATCATCTTGGCTGACATGTTAGCACTCTAATAACACATCTGTTGGTATTGAGATCTTGGCTTACATATTTATATTTTATTATCTTAATTTAAACATGTTTGTTGGCATTAGTATGTTGTCTAATATGTTATTAAAGATGCCACTGAGAAATCGCTGCTACTATTGACCTTTTTTTGTGTATTCATTGACATAAGAGAAGGATAATTTTTGTTTCTACAGAATAATTCTACGAATGGCAATCTGGATTTGGTTGTAAGGCTGATTGTGATTGATTCATAAATCAATAGTGTGTTGCCAAACACATGCCAAACATACTTAGCTAAGTTTTTCTATAATGACTCAATACATTTGTAAAATCATTAAATGTGCTAAAGAAATAAAAATGTAAAAATGACTTTTGACATTTTGGAGAAACTCATACATCGATATGGAAAAAAAAAACAATCCATCGAAACGATTCCTCGTACAAATTGGTTTGCTTTGAAAAAAAAAAATGTATTATCTATTTGTCATATATGCTCGAATTTTTCTGAACTAATGGTAATTTTACAGACTGGGTTTTTTCTTGATGGACTCAAAAGCCAGTGCATCTAAACAAACTGGCTGTTAAAGGCACTATTTCAGTTCACTGTTCGCTAAATAAAGTTGTGATAAAAGTCTCTCCTTCTCTCTCTTTCTCTTGCTTATAATATAATTAATGTAATATTTGACAGCTTCAAATATGTGGCCCTCTTCACCGGCCGGGTCTGGACACCCGTTCCCTGAGAGTTATCTCTTCTCCAAACACTCCACCTACCTAGTAAAGTCTTGGCTGGGGAAGGGCACCTTTGGGAAGGTTGCAAAATGTACAAGGATGACTGACATGAAGACGGTGGCGATCAAAATGATTAAGAATGAGTACAAAGTTCAGGCGATGGAAGGAAAAGGCAAGATGGACTTTTGCTTCTTCTATAAACTGTATTTGAAGGAATTGTCTGCAATTACACTTGTTGATGAGGGTAAATCTAACCAAACTTAAATCACTGGACCCGGACAAGTGCAACATAGTCCGATGGTACCAATCATTCACTGACATGAGACACATCTGTCTGGAGTTTGAGCATCTGGACCAAAGTCTGTTTGACTTCATGCAGGGGAGGAATTCCCAACCTCTCCCTCTGAAGGAGATTCGACCTAATGTCTAGCAGTTGTCTTCTTTTTCTTTTTTTGTCTGTTCCCTTTATGGAGTCTGTCCACACTTTAAAGTACATTTCCATCACTGTCCTTAATCCCCCTTTAACTGTTGCTCTTCCTTATCATCTCCATCACTCTGCCTCACCAATTGGCATAATTCCCCATCTCCTTCCTTAGTCTCCAACCTCTCAGTTAACTCGTCACAGGCCTCTCGTTTAGCCTTTCCCAACTCACTCTCCTGCCTACTTTCTTCAACTCTTATACTAACCCACTTCTTATTCGCCATTCTTTTGCTCTCTCTACTGTACTATCACTTTTGCTATACTTACCCAGTCATCCGGCAGTTCTCCGCTACCACTCAGAGCCCGTCTCTGCTCCTCTCTGAAGTTAAAGCAGCAGCCTTCCCTCCTCAGATTCTACATTTGATTTTCGATGTGTCACTGAATTTTCAGGAAAAATAAGTTTTAAAATATTAATAATTAAATGAGTTTAATACTTTTCAGGTTGCCAGTGCACTGGACCACCTGAAGACTGTCGGCCTCGTACACGCAGACATCAAGCTGGGGAACATCATGCTGGTCAACCAGGTCCAGGATCCTTACAGTGTAAAAGTGATTGACTTCAACCTGGGCTGTGATGTGTCAGCTGCCAAGGTGGGCTCGTACATCCAGAGCCGTGCATAGCCTTTCCTCCTCCTCATCCTCCGCCTCCTGCCCCGCACTTGGACTGAAACATCCTTTCAAAGCTGGGAAAAAGAGGAAACTTGATATTGACGAAGACGCTTACATGAAAGTGATCTCTAAACATCGATGTCAAGCCTTGGAACGGTTAGCCTCACATACACCAGTCACATCCTTTTCTGTCAGCATATAAAGGCAATCAAAATTCCAGATTCTCTTTAACCGCTATAAGGCTCCATCCACCTACAGCGGAAGTGGGAATACTTGTTGATGTATTATCCAAGCCAGCAGTGAAGCAAGGCATCAAAAGAAAGAAGGCTGATGTAGAAGGTTTAAAGCTTTTTAACTCTAACCTTTAACTTGTCCCAGTGTAACTCAGATGGAGACAGTAAAGGGGAAAGTTCGAGCTGGAGAACACCATCTACTTGACCCCCTTTCAACAGGATAGACCTCTTGAATCTGACAGTTGGCCCACATCAATGATGGTTGGACGGACAAGCAGCACCCTAACAGTCTGGTCACATGGATTCAAAGCTCACCCCTTCATGGAAACGATATTCCACAGGATTGAGAGTGGCTTCTTTCAGCAGGGTCATACGCTTTCCCAAACGGCTTTTCAGGAATGGTTTTAGGAGCACAACAAAGATTGCAACGTTACCTCTAAATTCCCCAGATGTCAATCCAATCCAGCATCTGTGGGATGTGCTGAACAAACAAGTCCGATCCGTTGAGGCAGAGATGTGACCTACACATATGATTTCAATGATTATTAAAAATAAGAAAACATGCTTGGGGAACCCTTTTTTATATTTTTGCGAGGGACGATTTTGTTTGTTTCCATGTGAAATAATAACGTAAACTACGAGAAGGAGGCAATACCAAAATTAAAAACACATTTCCAGAAACTACATTTGCTATAAGTTTAATTATATCCCCGAAAAACTAAAGACATTTTGTAGAGGTGCACCTATTGCAATTTTCTTGGCCCATCACAGATCACTGATTTTTATAAAGTCTGAGCGGCCGACACCGATTTGGCCTATTCTGATCCTTTTTCTTTAAAGTTATAAAACCATAATAGTAGTGCCATTTAAGTGCTCTTATTTTGAAGGATTACAGTGGAAGTAAGGCTGGTCAGCATTGTGTATGTGTTCTGACTTGTTGAAATAAATGTACACTCCGTTGTCTTTGCGGTTTCTTGAACTAATGGTATGACATTTCGAAGTCCAAATAAAACTTCGTAAGCCTTGTTCAGTCTCTCTTAAGTTATATGTTGGCTTTGTTCAGGGACTTCAGGGCTCTTGGATGGCTCTGTGCTGTCGCTAGCTTTAGCTGCTCTGTCAACGGTAGCTTCTTGAAGCTTTTATGTTCCTCAGGGTTCATTTTGAAGTGTCTGATTAAATTTGTTGTGTCAAACTTTTTTGGCATTGTTCCGCGTCAGTTTTTTCTCCCTTATATTTTAAAACTATAATTGACAACATAGATAAATACATACATACATACATACAGTGGGCTTCTGGCTGCCTCTGCAGTATCGCTAGCTTGATCCGCTCTGACGATATTAGCTTCTTGAAACCTGGTATGTTCCTCAGGGTGACTGAATATCTAAATTGAAAATATCATATTTTACTCTGAAAGTTCATAGTTTACTCACTAGGGGGAGCTTTTTTACAAGATAAAACTGTTTTCCAGACATAATCTACCTCAAAAACTGTTTCATGGATCATTTCTAATCTTTATACCACTACAGACTTCAGTACAAGGAAGAACTGGAAGGATTTCAAGAAAGGTTGGTTTTATATTTCTGACACTAAGAGGAACCTTACCTTCAAAGGTTTGGGCCATTTTTTTTTTCAACCATTGATCTGACTTCGGCCAAATTTATTGCATATACTCGAGGAGATCTATCTTGTTTGTATCATCTTTTATCCATATTTTAAAATAATAGTTTGTTTGGGGAACCTTTTGTTTTACTAAAATTACTGTGAAAATAACTTCACATTTAATTTAAGGAGTTAAATCGGGGGGATTGCTTGTACAAGGAAGGGGATTGGGGACTTTTCAGGGATATACCCTTGCTGTCGGGGACGACAGCATAGAACTAGTTAATAAACGTGGTAAATTCATCAAACACAGAACGTAGGACTTTACTAAAATCTCCAAGTGTAGGGTCCCATTTAATGTAATCTGTTTCCACCATCTTTAAGTCATTGCAGAAAAAATGAAATTACATATGTTGTGTAGTCGGAAATTAATCATAAACCGTTTTGGAAATTTAACAGTTCCTTTAGACTTTCCATCAATAGTTACTGCCGGTACCCTGGATGGAAACAGATGCTCGCTGTGGCGTCCAATCAGCCATCACTGCCTGATGCCATGGTGAAAAATAACACCAACTGACCTAGCTGATGCTATGGTGGTGAATAACACCATAGAATGCTGTGATGTCATAACAACTGAAGGGGAATCATGATGTCACAAGAAGAAAGAAGAGCTTGAAACTGTGATTAATCCATGATATCCTCAGAAAGTGAAGACTAATCAACAGTTTGTCAACTTCGATCAAATCCCTCCTGCGGAAGTGAACTTTTAAAAAGAGTCATCTATCTGTGTGAACTTTTTATTGAGGAGAAACACAAAATATATCCCAGCTGTCTTTTTCTGTAAGTATAATCAGTTTGCATCAGACCTCTGTTCCCACAACCAATACTTTCTCTGTCACAGCCCTGTTGTTAACAAAGGACTGTTGGAATGTTGACTGTGTCAAGTGGGTTGGGCTCAGATTTATGGTAAAGGAAAGCAGCTAAATGTCCGACAAATAATACAGCTGCACATTCTGTTTATTTACAGCAAATTAACCAATTTACCACAATTGAAACTTACTTCCTGATTTTCTTCTAGCACCACATAATGCTGTGGCTACCAGCTAGCATGACAAAATCTACTGACTTATTAGCATCTTGGCTAAGACAGAGTAAATTATCTCCAGTTGAACATGTTTTGTTTATGTTAGCATCTTTGCGAATGTATTATCATCTTGCCTAACATATCAGTAGCTTGACTAAAATATATCAACTAAATTATCTCCAGTACAAACAAGTAAAAAGCATTTTTGTTGACATTGACTAACATTGACTAACTAGAACTAAATCCTATCGATTAAACAGGTTTGTTTGTATTGGCATCTTGGCCGACATATTAGCATTTTGGCTGACATATTAGCATCTTGGCTAATATGTTAGCACTGAATGATCTTCTGTCTCACACATTTGTTGATGTTAGCATCTTGGCTTACATAATATCAACTTGGCTGCAGATATCTGCCTACTGCTTGTCAGGAATGGATTAAATGCAGAGAACCCAGTTATCTAAGTTGTACTACATGTGTTATTTCATGTGACAAATAAAGGCTTCTTCTATTCTTGGGTTGACTTTGAAGTTTGCTTCGGATCATTTTCCTACTGGAAGGTCCAATCATCTCACATTTTTCAAAATGACAAAATCTTTTAAGTTTCATGCAGTATCTGCTGGTAGTCCATGGTATCATGTCTTTCAACAAAAAAAAAAAAAACAGTCCTAAGCATAAGAGATCCACCACCAGACTTCACAGTGTGTATGAGGGACTTATCTCCATGCCTATCTTTCTTGCTTCACCACACCAATCTTTGACATTTGTTGTCATAGATGGCCTATTTCGTATCTGAACTATGACCTGGTTGACCAGGTGAGGCTTTTTTCTTGCTCTCCTCCTAAACAGCTTTTGTTGGTGTAGGTACAATCTGATGCTGGTTAGGTACACTTCCTGACCTCAAGATTCAACTGACCTCACGATTCTCTAGATGTAATTCTTGGAGAGTCTTTTTTTCCAGGGTATGGGGGTCCGTTTGCAGACACTTCCTCATTCAGGCTGATTTTTATCATCTCCAATCTCTTTAAATGTCTGAATTATTGAGCTACTCAATGCCATTTTCTTTTGTCAGCTTTGTGCTACTTAGCCTCATAGTGGTCACCTGCACTTACCTGCAGTTCTAGTGCCAGTCCTAAGCCGGGATAAATTGGGAGGGTTCTGTCAGGAAAGGCATCTTACATAAAACGTATGCCAAATCAATCGGTGAAACGAGCTGATCCGCTGTGGTCGCCCCTAAAGGGAAGCGCCAAAAGAAGAATAATTCCCATATTTTTGCTGCTCTACAACTTTTCTTTAAACATCATTGGTGAAAAATGGCCCTATGTCAACTCACATTTATACTGTGGAAAAAAAAGAGGCCACTGTTCGTTCACCACTTCAAAGTTCCTACTAAAACGGGTGAACCTAAATATATGGATAAGACTGCATATGTGCTTCCATTACTTTAAAATCACAGTATTTCCAACGGCTGCCAATAATGGAATGTTTAAGAGAGAAAAATTGTATTTATGCTGGAAATTTCTTTTTTAATTGTTTTACTTGAGTAAAAATTTCAATCTTTTTTTTTTTCGGAATAATATAAATTCAGGACTTCAACCTTTCTTGTATCTCATTTTATTCGTATTTTTAAGAGTGCCAATAATTCTTGACGGTACTGTAGTGTAGTATATATATATATATATATATATATACGCTTTATAAAATATTATATTCTACCTCTCAACTCTGTGACAGCTTCAAATATGTGGCCCTCTTCACCGGCCCGGTCTGGACACCCGGTCCCTGGAAGTTATCTCTTCTCCAAACAATCCACCTACCTGGTGCAGTCTTGGCTGGGGAAAGGCACCTTTGGGAAGGTTGCAAAATGCACAAGGAAGACTGACATGAAGACGGTGGCGATCAAAATGATTAAGAATGAGTACAAGGTTCAGGCGGCTGCAGAGGTATGAAAAGAATGAAGATGGACTTTTGCTTCTTCCATAAACTGTATTTGAAGAAAGGTCTGCAATTGTACTTGTTAAACAGGGTAAAGCTAATAAAAAGTTGTTTCCTCAGGTGTCTGCTCTGTTTAAACTTAAATCACTGGACCCGGACAAGTGCAACATAGTCCGATGGTACCAATCATTCACTGACATGAGACACATCTGTCTGGAGTTTGAGCATCTGGACCAAAGTCTGTTTGACTTCATGCAGGGGAGGAATTCCCAACCTCTCCTTCTGAAGGAGATTCGACCCATTGTGCAGCAGGTGTCTTCTTCTTTTCCTTCTTTCGGCTGTTCCCATTAGGGATTTTCGTCTGTGTCAGTGTTACTAAATTTTCCTCTGACATAAATAATCTTTTTTCAAATGAATGCCAGTTGAAAAGTTTAATACTTTTCAGGTTGCCAGTGCACTGGACCACCTGAAGACTGTCGGCCTCGTACACGCAGACATCAAGCTGGGGAACATCATGCTGGTCAACCATGTCCAGGATCCTTACAGTGTAAAAGTGATTGACTTCAGCCTGGGCTGTGACGTGTCAGCTGCCAAGGTGGGCTCGTACATCCAGAGCCGTGCATACAGGCGAGTATTTGGAACCAACTCTTTGTGGGTTCTCGTTGTTGTACTTGAAGTTATACTGCTCCAGGTTGTTGGTTTGATTACATCAGAGATGCTATGTTATGAAGAAAGAGATGTCTGACATGTCTGATTGTCTGGTCTCAGGTCTCCAGAGATTATCCTGGGCCTTCCCTTCACAGAGGCCATAGACATTTGGTCTCTGGGCTGTGTGGCAGCAGTTTTGTACCTTGGAACTTTACTCTACCCTGGTAACTGTGAATATGAAATGGTAAGTATCCAGCATCATTTAATTACATTATCTTTATCAAGAGAGCTCTTTTGGCTCTTCAGCGTGATTCACCCTGTGGACACACTGTGGACATTTTATAAAAATCAATCAGTTAAACCTTGCTGATCAACCTCAAACCTGGACTCCCAGTGTGACTTGACATGTATGTTCAGATGAAGTACATCGTGGAAACTCAGGGTCAGCCACCTGACAGCCTGCTCAACTCTGGACTGAAGACGAGGCGATTTTTCCAGAGAAAAAATGACGCAACCACCAGTCATTGGAAGCTCAAGGTACCACCACTACACTGTCTGTCCTGCTGGCTTTAGAAGACCCACTTTCTTTTTCATTGAAAGTGGAAATATTTGATTCAGTGTTTTTCTGTTACTGTGAATGTCATTGGTGTTTGGTTTCTGTTTAGTCCCTGAAGCGATATCAGAAGGAGACGGGGATTAGTGCAACGGAGAGTAGGAAGGTGAAGTTGAGGTCTCTTGATGACCTCCTACACGTAGGTTTTTCTTCATCATTCACATAAAATAAAAACAAAAACGCTTTTCTGCTTTATAGAATACACAGAATGAAGTCAATCCTCTCCAGGATGACTCCAGACTCCTCTAACATTTTTATTGTTAACTCAACCTCCAGGTTCGGTTGGCCAATCCCATGATTTCGCCAGATGGAGCTGTGGAAATGACAGATCTGCAAATGTTTGTGGAGCTGATTAAAGGGATGCTCCAACTGGATGCTGCAGAGCGGATCACACCCAGTCAAGTTCTGGAGTATCAATTTATCAGCATGAACCACATGGTCCACCTGTCCACCGACAGCTCCCAGTAAATCAATTCTGTCTGTTCAGTGGGTATTTTTAAGGTATCATGAGTTTGTATTATATTCAATCCTCATTTTGTTTTTGCAGCGTGAAGTCCTGCTTTCAGCTGATGGACGTCTGTAAGAAAGGCCTGACCTCTAATAGTGGGAAAGCTGTTTGTGGGTCATTGCTGCAGCTCTCCTCCACGACCAAACAACCGGAACGGCAGAGATGCCCTCCTCACCTCTTTTGTCATTGCTGTTCTCCTGCTCCTCCTCCTCCTCCACCTCTTTCTCCTCTTTCACCTGCTAGTCCTCCTCTTCCTCCTTCCCCTTCTGCTCAGAGTAGCGGCCCGAGTCAGCCCCCCTTTGTTAAGAAGCATCCTTGCACTTGTACCTGTACCGTAACATCAGTCAAGACTGTGAAAAAGAGGAAACTTAATAATGACATCGATGTAAAAGAATCATGCCTTGGTTCAGGTAGGCTCACTTACACCGGTCACATCATTTTCTGTCACCACACAAAGACCATTTAAAGAATTCTGGATCAAGTTGGTGTCATTGTGTTGTTACAATCTTTAAACAACGTAATGATTTAATTGCAGGGGGATGTATACGGCTCCATCCGCCTACAGCGGCAGCGGGGATACATCTGAGCGCATCCAGGTCAGCATTGCTGTGAGGCAAGGCAAGAAAAGAAAGATGGCTGATGTAGACGGTGTAAGGCTTCTACAACCAAAGTATGTCTTTTGGATGAAAAATGGAGATGGAAATGTAAAATGTTGGAGTTGGAGCAGCAGCAACTGCTTGACCCCCCTTCACCATGATGAACCTCTTGAATCTGACAGTAGGCCCACATCAGTGAGGGGAGGACAAACAAGCAGCGCCCTAACAAATTGGTCACGGGGATTCCAAGAACAAATGGTAGTCCACAATAATGGCAGTGGCGTCTTTAAGCGGGATCATACACTTCCCACACCGCAAAAATTGTTTCAGCAATGGTTTGAGGAACATGACAAAGACTTCAAGATTTTGATTTGACCTCTAGAGTAATCCAATCCAGCATCTGTGGGATGTCCAGGACAAACCAGTCAATCCGTGGAGGCTGCACCTCGCAGCCCACTGCACTTGGTGGATCTGCTGCTAAGGTCCTGCGGCCAGAAACCACATCACAACCTCAGAATTCTGGTAGATACAATATTGTTCTAGCTGGGCAATTCTGGCTAAAATGAGAAATGCCAGTTTTGTTTGCTTAGAATAGAGATCAAGACTCTCTGCTGGATTTTAGCATTCAGTTTACATCTTATTGCACTTTGTTATCCACGTGAAATTAAAAAGAACCGCGCGCTGTCCATGTGTAACCGAGATGGATGTATTTTTATGTCTGAACTCAACCCAAGTCTAACTCAGGTTATACTAGGTGTAAGCTTTCACAAGGGTTTGTTGGCACGTTTTTCTGTACAAGTACATTAACACATCAAACAAACATTAAAAACAATTTCAGATTATAAATTAACTTAAAACTGGAGGCTTACCATTGATGAACTGCTTTTCTTAACTCTACATCCACAACCAAATCAAAATCCCTCCAAACCCTCAGTTTCCAAGTACTCAGCAGTTTCAAACCATCGGTTTCCAAGTACTCAGCAGTTTCAAACCATCGGTTTCCAAGTACTCAGCAGTTTCAAACCATCGGTTTCCAAGTACTTAGCAGTTTCAAACTGTTGCTTGACCTCCATGGTATAAGCTTGGCAATTAGCCAAGCTGTGTTCATGGACTCCTTGCGCTGTCAGGTATAATCCTTCCTCCAATACTGAAAAATAACAGACCAACACAGTCATTTAATCCATTACACTTTATTTATTCTGACACTGGAGTTTCACTATGATGTCTTTCATCATGTACAATTAGCTAATGTGACCTGAAGCCGACATTGTGCCAAACATAATTTATAAATATTTGTCCGAACCCGGGTCAAGTCTGAGAGACTGAGCACAGCTGGAACCCGGTAGGCATTTGTTTTTTTTATCTCCGATGCTGGCCCCACCAGTTGGGTTGCGACTGAATTGGGACCCGTTGGACTTTGGTCAGGAAACTCAATGAAAAGTTGTTTCACAAAGCGGATAATGACTGTTTATTGATGATGACCAGACCATCACACACAGAGTTACCAACACTTAATTTCTGCCACTATTATAATAGTGGGAAATTCATCAAATCATTGAATTTTAGACTTAATGATGATATTGAATAAAATGACAAGGTAATATGTGGCGATTTAGAAGGAGTAAAGATCTGAATAAGGAAGAAGGAATATGATGAAGTATTTTTAAGGTTTTGAATAGTCAAAAGCATCCTTGCACCTGATTATTTCAAATCAAATAGAATTTTATTTGAAAGTACAAAAAATGCGTAATACATTGTAGATGTTGAGTACTTTTAAGATCTCCTGAAGGCAAACTGAAATACTGATGTGCTCACAACTTCTGAAGGAGTATAAATAATTGGAGGAATTCTGATGAGTGTAATATGTATAGTAACATGCATTAATGGGAGATCTGGATGTGTTGAGAGAGAGAGAGAAGGAGAGATAAGAAAGTTTTAAACCTGCAGAGAGGTGTAGAGAGCCCCCGAACTGGGACTGGGAGATAGTTCACCAGGAGCGGAGCCTGATAACGGAGGGTCCTGGACCCCATTCCAGTTTTTGAGAGTCTAGGGTCTACAAGTTACCCTGCATCTTGGGAGCATAATATTGTTGTTGGATAATATGGAACTATGAGCTCTAGAAGATACCTTGGTGACCGATCATCATAGCGGACAAGGCTTTTTGTCTCTCCTCCTAGCTGTCAACCCTCCCCACTTTCTTAGCCGTCACTGTTTTACAGCTGTCAACTAGACCATCAGCTGTTCAGACCTGCTGTTCACTCTATTCAAAAACGTCCCATCTCTTTGCCTCTTTCATTCATGCTGTCACTGTGCCCACCCTCCACAGCTATTCCGAAGATCTTCAATTCTTCAGCCCCTCCAGCTCCAGCCTTAGGAGCTCGTCTGCCACCACCACCAGCTTCAAACTCGGGGGTCTATCCTGCTGCTGATCAGAACAGATGGTTAATTTAAGGTTGCTAGATTCACTCTGTAGTCCACCCTGAATGAAATATATCAGTGTAATTTACAGGAAAAGCTCTCATCTACACATTAGCCTTTTTCATAAAAAATCAATAATGGCTCAGGTCAAGATAAGCGGCACACACTCGTGGAGCAGCACTCCGTTGCCAGCTATCACTCAAGTAGCCACCGGAAGCCTTTAAAAGAGGAACACTTAGATCATATGAGGATGAGGATGTGAAAATGAGGATTTCACACTGGTTAGGGTGCCATTGGCTAGCATGTGAGGTCTGTGAGACCCTCCATGGATATGACTCCCTAGACGTCATCACTGAGCTTCCGTTCACAATCTCTCCAGGCTCCTTTACGTCTGTCACATGAGCTCAGAGTGAACCTATTCTCAGCTGTGAAGAGAATGATAGACCTGCCAGTTCTGGTGTTCTCTGGTGGACATCAATGGAGCTGCATGGTACTGGGCTGTTACCACAGGTTCTTTTGGAGGATGTCAGGCCGTAGTGCCACCCTGATGGAGTCTGTTTCTGACAGTTTGGTCAGAAACATGAACACCCGTAACTGCTATAGGTCATTTTGAAGAAATTGGCATCTTCTCCTTTTCCTCCTCACACAAAGAAGCAGAAACTGGTCCTGCTGCTGGTTTGTCCGTCTACGGTCCTGTCCAGCTCTCCTTAGGTAAGGAGCCGTTTCCAGATATTACTCCATGCTCTTGAGACTGTGCTGGTGGACAGATCAAATCTGCACGTATGGATGTTCGATCCTGGAGGACTTGGTCAACCTGGATGTGCTGCAGTTTAAACAAGGACACTAGTAAAACACACACATAGAGACAAATGAGCCAGGAAGGATGAGGAGAGAGAAAGGAGGGGTTGTCCTGCTGTTGCCTCTCCTGTTCACCGGTTATTGCTTTTATTTAACCAAAGTAGGGGAGACTGATTCAAAATCATGTAAACTGATCCAGATCCCAGACGTTTCCTCTACCTAACCATTGCGAGTGCAAAAAGATACTTCTGAAAAAAAACTGAAGAAACATTTGAGAAAAAACTTTAACTTAAACTTAGGTAAGATATAAAATGTTGTATCTATGAATGTGTGTTCTAAATCATTACTGTGTGGCAGCATTGTTTTCAAAAAACATGCTTAAAGCTGCATCTCTGCAAAAATAGTAAAGTTTACCAGCTAAAGGCTCATTTTCAAGGCCAGCTCTGATCTGTATTTTGTCGTAATTGAGACAAATAAGGATAAACTCACAAGGGTAGGATTGGGGCCAGGGCTCTCCCACCTAACTGTGTGTGGTCTTTTTCCCCTTCAATCCAAAATGCAGCCAATGAATATGACTTCAATGAAGCCTTCCTCTTCTACAGTGGTGAAGTCAGCAGGGGGTTTGCACTAAAGGGGTCTCTCATTCAGTGCTATTTTGCAGATTTTGAAAAGAATCCATGATATTATTTTTGATTTATCAAGTTACCTAGAGGGATCTGCTGTGGCCGCGTCGCAGGGGAGCTTTTTACACAAAGATGTTGTTTTTTGGTTTCCGAACATAGAGGGGGATTAGGGACTTTTTGGGGACATACAGGTGCTGTCAGTGACAACATTATAGGTATAGTTTCTTTGTGTAAACATTAAAAAAAACCTAGGCCTATGTTTGCATTCCCAACAGCAGGGGAATACGCCCAAATACCCCATACCCCCTGTAAGTAACTCACCTGATTGAACTCCTCAAATTAAATGTGGAGTTGTCAAAAAAAAAAAAATTTTCATTAGAAATTCCTGTCTAGTCAGTAAAATATAAACTATTAGAGTAGAATACGATATAAAGAAGATAGATCTCCTAGAGTCGAGTCATATGAACGGTTGAGAAATTATGGCTGGAGATTTTTGTGAAAAACCTCCCCCTAGTGTCAGAAGTACACGACTAACCTTAAACCTTAAACAATCCCGTTCGTCTGCACTAAGATCTTTGGGGCTATACATTTTTGAAAATGATCATGCAATAATAATGTTTGAGTTATCGTGTTAACACGAAGGTTCTGCAGCCGCAAACATGACGATTCCATAAAATCCCCGACTTTCGGTTGTATGAAAAATATCATTTCCCACAGCCTCTGGCAGTGTGACAGAAAATTATACACTAATTATCACGGAATATGTGTAAACAGGTGACTTAAAAAACAGAACAGCATAAAGACAGATCCCAAAGTCATTTAGCAGCGCAGTCATTCACTCCCCGCTGATATTTTTGGATATGGAGATTTGTTTGGGGCTGAGATGAGTAAACTAATGAACCCCCTTTATCGGAGCCTACAGGTGGATGTTGGGGGGGTAAGTAATGGCAGCATGAAGGCGGGCCGATGGAGAAGGGGGAAGTTGTTCCAGCTTAAATAGACCGTCTGTAAGGAAACGAGTGCAGATGAGGACGAGGCAGGTAATACGTGTCCAGCAGCAGCGCAGCAGCAGCTCTCTGCCTGAACCAGCGCAGAAACGTTGCCACCATTTATATTATTGTTATGATATTATTCATTCCATGAGGGACGAATCCATAACAACTGGACTTCTTGTTCTAAGTTGAACACGTTTAGCGTCTCACCCAATGAGAATCCTCAGTTCTGACCGACTGGTTTTGGCGACCTCTGACTGGGTCAGTTTCTAAACCATTGTCTTAAAGGTAACGTATAGAATTAGCCCCAATGTCCAGGATTTGGGACTTTTTCTTGTATAGAATTAGTTTTTTGTGTCTGAGAACTAGTAAAGCAAGCACAAAGCACTAAAGCAAAGCAGAAAAGTGTTATTTGTTTGTGTCTGGTTAGCAAGTCATAATACAAATAAGGAATTGTGACTACATTAATATACTTATCGCACCAAAATGCAGGACTGAACGCCACAGGAGGTTTTTCCTGCCAGCTGCCATCAGACTCTTTATCGGACAGAAACAATCACAGCATCTGTCTGATGAGACAGACAGTCTTTATTTGTGCACAAAAGATTACTTCTGTTCATATTTTTAGGTATTTTATGTCTTTTGTCGTTAATTTTTTATATATTTTTTTCTCCCACTGCACACTTCCATACCAATGTTTGCTTCTCATTTACTCTGGTCTTTTTTCTCTTTGTAGTTATTTGATATAAACCTAGCCCTCCACTGTAGCTTTAAGACTTCACTTTATTCCACTTTTTTCCATTTTGCACTGATTTATGTCAATATGACCGTACACATACATGTATACATATTATATAACTCACATTTTCCACAAGACAGTTGTCTAAGAATCAGAGTTCAGTGGACAGGTCCTTCACAGCAGCAGTTAAAAAATGTCCATCAGTCCGATAGTTTTAAATTTACTCAATATGATTAACTAAATAATGATCCATCTGTTCTAAAGAGCATTGTTACATTTCACTTTGCCTATGGAAAGATAGGATTTCTCAATCCAGCTACTCCACACGGCAGGAAAAGGTTCCACCCATTTCCTCCCAGATTCTCACCTTGTTCATACCGCCTCTGCGGAGTCCGTTATCTCCTCTCGCAAGGAACAATCACATGGGATCTAAGACCTGGTGATCCTAGAAGATTCAAGGTCACCAGACCCAAAACTGAACAGTGTTTTTTATTGTATTTCCCAATAACAAAGAAAGGATAAATATAACAACTCTAAACTTTAATCAAAGTGGGATTTGCAGAAATGCCGCTGAAGACATAGCGGTCTAACTGGAAGTTATTGTCAACAGCACCAGCAGCTCTGTTGCCTGGTAACTGTGCCTGCAGTGAATCGTGACTCTGATGGCCTTCAGCTGCTGAGGAAAAATTAGCTTCAATGAGCAGGATTTTGGTCTTTGCTTGTACAGAATTTTCATATTTTTCAGTATCTAGGAAACGGTTGTGTTTTTTGTAAATATATGTAGCCATAGAACAAAAAAGGAATTGTGACTCTATGCACACATATAATGGTTTATGTCCTCCATATATATATATATATATATATATATATATATATATATATATATATTTGTGTATTTACTCAGTTATTGTAAGCACATATTTGGTTCCATTCATAATATGCAGATATGGATCGCACATGTTTAACAGTTTCTACTGATAATCATGTCTTAGATAATAGAAGAACATTTGTGATCCTGGAAACGGTGGTTCCAGGATCACAAAAGTTCCAGGTTCAGCAATGGAGGTTCTCCAATCCACTACTGGCTCAACAGCGAAAGGCACTAGCAGCTGACTTCAGAGCCTCCTTCTGCTCATTGGAAACTAAATTTGACGACTCAGCTCCACAGTGGAGGATCGCGCCCATCGCCTATCATCCCTCCGGCACGCCTCAGATGGTCTGAGACAACATGTTAGTGCGTTAGAAAATGTCTACTTCAGCCACAGTGAAAACGATTCCATGCTAGTTGCTGAAGTCACTGATCCATAATCTTGGAGCAGGTGGCAGAATCTGCATATCCTGAGCCTAGCTGAATAGCAGAAGGTGACTTTTTCTCTAATTTACTATGTAACATGTTCAGGAAAATAGATGCTTTCGTCTCCACCGGGATCGACTGAGATCCAAACCAAACCAGTCCCGGGAAAGACAGTAGTTATCATGATCTCGATAGTAGTTCTGTTTCAAATCACGTTCTTCTGTTAGTATATGGAAGTATACTTACTTGGGTAGTACTTGAATATCTTAAGTGTAGTATTGTCTCAAATGGAACACCCCGTCAGTGTGTTACGTTTGGGGTGGTGTGAAAGCTCATTCGAGATCCGGTGCGCTGGAAATAGGGGGTCTTGGTCCAATTCCAAGTGAACCCTAGTGCTGTAATTTTGTGGTGTGAAAGCAAATAGGACCAAGCTATGGACTAAAGGTGGTAAGTGGAGCAAAGTGCAATGCATCATGGGACATATGTATGATTTGATACGTTCAAATCCAAGTCAGTACCTCGCTTGGCGTCTGTGTTACCATGAGAAGATTTCGTATTCCCCATTGGCATGTGAAAAGTATTACCTGAGGACCTCGTGTGATTTAGAAATGACAGCCACATGTCTTTGTTTCGTAATTGAATATTCTCACGAGATAAGCAGAGTATAATATGCAGTCAAGGCTCTGCGTAAAACCCGCTGCTGTACTGGTCCATTGTGATGAAGGGAGAACTGGGTCAAAGGGAGAGCTCTCAATTTACCCGTCCATCTACGTTCCAACCCTCGTCTATGGTTGAGCTCTGGGCAGTGAAAGAAAGAATGAGGTCAAGGATACAAGCGGCTGGAAGGAGCTTCCTTCGTAGGGTTCCTGGGTTCAGCCTTAGAGATAAGGTACGGAACTCTGAAATCTGGAGAGGGCTCGGAGTGGAGTCACTGCTCCTTTAAGTCCAAAGGAGTGAGTTGAGTTGGGTTCAGATATCTGTTTAAGACGCCTTCCTTTGGAGGTTTTCCAGTCACATCCAGCTTGGAGAAGGCCGACCCAGAACTCGCTGGAGGAAGCGTGTTGCTGGGGAGAGGGATGTCTGGGATACCCTCCCTAGCGTGTTAACAAGGTGACTCAACCCCAAATAAGATGAGGAAAATGGAATGGGACTTTTATATGCACTAATATTCTCCACCATAGCCGTTGCCTCCGCCATTTTCACAGGCTTGAAGAGTCCTCATAAGCCCCTCCCCTTTCACACCTTAGCCAAAGTGGCAAACATTTATTCCCTGTTTGGGCTTGGTTTAAAATGCGTTTCGAGCGATCGGATCGTAGGCAGACAGCGAAACACATTGCTGTTTACACCTGTGTCTCACATGTGTCTCCGAATGTGTGCAGCTGACCTCTGGTAAGCAGATACGTCACTTCCGCTACAAGATCAAAGGGCGTCCTGCGTCGTTATCTGTCATGTCAGTCAAGCGCAAGATTTGTTAAACTAGTTAGCACATGCTACCTAACAACTTGAAGATGTTTGAAGAGCTAATATGTATAGCCTATTCCAACTGTTGACACAGACAGGATAAAGTCATTTACAACTTGCTTAAGACCTCAGGACATTGCGAAACATTTAAGTACGTTTGAAAAAGCAGTGGTGCATTGCTATCCACAAGATAAACCACCACTACACTGATGACACATTGCATCAGGACACATTAACATTTACACTAAAAAAAATATGTGCTCGAATCCAGCAAGTGGTTTGAGTGATCGGATCAAAATGCGTGCTGGCGGTCCTTTACACTTGTAGTTAGCGATGTGTTTTACTTGTGATCCGATAAACAGCAGATAACCGATAACAGTAGTCTCAGAGTGAGAAGTGTCCTCCGTTCCATACTCAACCCTTAGATTGTTTTGAGTGCTCCATCTGGATACTTGCAGTATACTGGATATGACAAGTATGAATACACTTCTCAAACTGGTCACACTGATTAAAGAGGCACAACAGGCTAGCATGCTAACAGACTGCTGTCATCATGCAAGCATGCTAACAGACTGCAGCCATCCAGCTAGCATGCTAACAGACTGCTGTCATCATGCAAGCATGCTAACAGACTGCAGCCATCAAGCTAGCATGCCAAAAGGCTGCTGTCATTAATGCTAGCAAGCATGCGATGCAGCACTCCAAATAAATATCACCTTTCTAACAACAGCTGCTCCTGTTCAGTCCAAAGAGACACCTCCACCGGTAGCATGTGTCTAAATGGTGACTCTAGATCGGGGATGGAGCCACTGGTGGTTCAGAATAGTTGACATCTTTAAACAGCAGCAGGAAAACATTGTTGGCCCTGTTTAACATCAATCATGACTTGAAGATCAGACGCAAGCTTCTACACGGCGGTTGAGACGTCTCTGCTGTTGAATAATGAAACGATCTCTGCATCAGATGTTACATCACTACTAGCGAATGTCGAGTAAAGTACAAACAGCCGGAGCACATTTTACTGGGCCGAAAGGAACTGGCCTCTGGATTTTCAATCCCTGACTTTATACCAAAGCCAGCTGGAAGTGCTATTTGCAGATCTGACGGTGCTATAGGTGGATGCAGTGGATGCTGCTTAATCAAAGGAAACCGCTGAAGCAGCCTCAGCCACCTGTGAAAGCTGAGGCGGAGGAGTGAGGCTGGAAAGGCTGGGTCAAATAGCTGGAGGAAGGTTGGCAAGGATTTGCAGGCAGATCAATACAAACAGTCTTTAGAGAGTTCTCAAATGAAATCTGAAGCAGTTATGTTATCCGAGAAGGAAAAATAACTTGTAATATCATTAGCCTCATGTTAGATGGGCAGGCTATTGGAATCAATGTGACGTTTATTCCTGCGGTTGTTTGACTAAATATCAGGACCGCACTCGTGATACTGACATGCTTCAGTAAATCTTTCCCTTCTATTTTATTCTTTTTATCTGGGGTTGGGTCGTTGAAAAGATTGAAAAGATTGAAAAGAGTCAGGTTGAAAAGATTTTCCAAACGTAACTCTCCTCAGGAACACCCTCCAGCACATTCAGGGGGATCCTCAGGCCAAATGAGATATAGTCCCTCTGGGTCTATGCCATGTTCTCCTACCGGGCCTGGGGCTGGAAAATCTCCAAACAGCAGCGTGCTGGAGGCTTCCTGATCAGATACCCTACCCAAACCGACTGGCTCCTTTGCAGGCGAAGGAGCAGCGACTCCAATCCGAGCTCCCTCATGATGTCCGAGCTCTGCACCTCACCTCTAAGGCTGAGCGCAGCCACCATAACCTTATTCTTTGGGTGACCATGAAGAGTTCACCAAAAGAAGAGCTACCACTTTGACACTGGTAGCTCTGAGATACTTTCAACCTGAAAGTATGAGAACTTTTCCAGATTGTTTCTAGATTTTCCACAGATATATTTCAACATTGTATCAATGAAGGGAAAGTATGTGTGAAACGTCCTACTGATGGTTCCCTTGCTAACATGGACCGGCCTGACTGAGTTGAAGCAAGAAAACAATCACATAAATGCTGTTTTATTTACATGCTGTTATGATGTGAATGCAGACTATAGCTCAGACTCAGACTAGTTGAACTTACTTTAAAAAATCTAGGAAACCGATTGCCCTGAAATGAATAAATATAAATAAGTTTTGTTACCTTATAGGTTTACTTAATATTTGGTTGTATTTACTTCATTGTAAGAAGCGGTTCCAACTCAAAAATGGTAAGTAAAATTAACTTTCATTTGCACCTTAAGTAACCTGAGTTAGTCTGACTTAATTATAATAATGTAACCTTTATTTATCAAATTCTTTCACACACAGTGACAACAGTCTCTGTATTTGATCCATTACATTCCTAGGGTCTCTAGGTTAGTTGCACCACTAACCTGCTGATGTTCTGATTAGGAGGTGACCGCTGGACCGACTGAGCTACAGGTTCTGTGTGCAACTTCAAATTGGCCAGTGTTACATCTCTCATGTAGGAGCAAGGCAGTTTTTGTTAGTCTTTCAGGAGTTTTACTTATCACTATTTTACCCCTTCCCTGAGATTATAATCTGAGAACTCTCCTTCGATCACTCCAGAACCGCTCTCTGGATTTAAGCCATCTGTTGACAATCGAGTTGATTTCAGTGGGTGAACCGGACCGACCTCACCAGGAGGAGTGTTTGTTCCCCGGTCACATTTGCTCTGAGGTGGTGTTTTGATTCGGCTTATGAAACATTCTGGTAGAGAAGGAGAAGGAGAGAGCTGGCAGCGCCTCCCACTGGCCAAGTTTTACACACTGGACCTTTCAGCAAGCATAGGTATTACTTTTCAGATTGAATGCAAAACCACAAATTGAGCAATATTGAGATTCTCTCAAACACTGTTTCAAACCTGGGAGAGTATTGTAGCTCACAGAATTATATGAACACAGTTTAGTGTGATTTCCAGAGTTCTCTCCACGTCCAGATCAACTGTGAAGGATTGAGTTAACTTCAAACTTCAGCCAGACACTCTGAAACCAATTTTGCACCAAACAGGAAGAATGCTATCCAATTATAGACCATTATATTTGAAAACTTCTGCAGCTGTAGTTTCTTGCAAAGGCGTAATGATTGATTGCAGCAGGTTGGAGAAGGGAAAAAGAATGCTACATCATAATGAGACGACAAAAATGAAATTGAGTCTGGTCTATTTTTTGCCTGCTTATTAAAAAAGTAGTGCATCAGGCTTCTGCCATGTTTTTTTTTTCTAATCACAGAAGGCTACTTTCTGTTTGTTTTCCACTTAAGAGGAGACTCCACTTCGCCTGCACACAGTTCTGTGTTGTACTCTGTTCTGAGTTAAGCTTAAACATGCCTGTGAATATGTGGGTTCAGTTTTACGCTTCGTTGCTTTTATCATCCCCGTTATATCTCATGAAAAATAAACAGTGTTTAGTATTTTATTTATATAATCTCCTACATGCAGCAAAAACAACATGACTGTAAATTAAATAAAAAAATAATCACTAATTGCCCACTGCAGAGCAGCACAGGGTGATAAACACGACTTAATGCTCATGGATGCCCGTTAATGATCTTGATAGGCAGTCGACCTCCTATAAGGCCCAGAAATAACTCCACGGGTTGGGAGACGAGGAATTATTTAAACAGCTGTTTGAAAGAAATTTTTCTCCCACTTCTCACGGCTGTTTCACGGACACACAGGGAGGAACCTTCAGCTCTGCTGGTTAGCTTGTCTTTGTTGGGCAAATTTCTGCCGATAGTGGAAGAGGCTGGTTGTGTCGAGCTGGTCTCTATAGCAAATAGCCTCTGCAAACAACTTCACCACCTAGTACACAGAAAAAAAGAGAGATTCAATATTTATAAAACAGTTATCAATGACGAGGCAGCCATACTTTTTCTCTTAAGGTGAGAAGTTTAAATACTGGTATAATGTCATAAATCTGTGATCTAGTTCTGTATCATATGAAAAAAAAGTTAATGTTAGAATTCAACTACTTCCTGATTCACCTTCTTATTGATAGTGTTACATGCTACTATGGGAAAGGTATGAATTCAAGCTTGGCCACATTTAAGGCGATGCAGTCACAAATAGTGGACCTGCATCTGGTTTCTTTTATTTTTTGTCCAGACATTGACCAAGCCACTCGAAAACTTACATTTTATTCAGAAGTGGACTTATTCTTCTGCTTGGGATCATTGTATTGTTGCATGATATAGTTGTGCTTGAGCTTCAGCTCAAACGGATGGCCTGACATTCTCCCTGAGAATATTCTGGTGGAGAGCAGAATTCATGTTTCCCTCAATTATGAAAAGTCAAGTGTAGTAATTTTCTGTTTGAGGAATGATTTGTCTGGTTTACACTGGATCTAACAGGACCCCTGTCTGCCAAACAGTTTCATCATCGGTCGATAGAATATTCTCCCCAAGGTTCTGAGGGTCATCAAGGAATGTTGTGGCTCTTTCCAGGGAGCCATAATCTTCTGGTTTAACAGTGATTCTCAATGGCCTCCGTGAGAATATTGTCTATGTAGAACATCACTATTCTTCCCGAGTCAGCGACAGTATGACGTTTACTGACCTGGTAGTTGGTGATGAGGGGGACGCCATGGTCGACAGCCATTCTGCGGATGACAAAGTTATCCTTCAACTGGCGACTGTTATTATTGGGCAAGTTGACAACCAGGTCAATATGACCCTCGCTGATCAGTCTGCAAAAGAGAAGAACCAAAAAGTGAAGAAAAAGGCATGAATGTAAATGATCTCAAGCGTCCTATACGATATCTAATATTTATAATGGCAGATATGTCATGATCCTGCTGTCAGATTGGTAATTCATTCCTGTATGAACTTCTTCCCCATTGCTGCGCTGACCTTTACAAATAAAGGTACAATGTTCTCTTCATTTCGGCTAGCTGTCCGTTGTACATACAATTCTTTTTCAAATTTCGTAAACAAAAGAAATAATTTTGATTTAAAAAAGCCTGAAAGACACCGTTAAAATGTAAAAAAAATGTGAAAAGTTCTCACTTTCTGTCTGTCACACACAAAACTACACACCTTATAGTAATCTGTCGGCATTGTTTAGAAATGCACACACATAATCATGGACCAGTGACTTCATGCCATCACCACAATATGTTATTTGGACTTATTATAGAAAAGACAGCACAATACAAGTGTTGTCCCCTTCAATTTGCTGAGACCCTTAGAGCAGCCTGTGATTATAAACCAGGAGGATGCATCCATAACCCAGCACTGGAATTATGTGCAGGAGAGAATAGTAGCTGAAAACTTTGGTCACAAAGGCTTCCTCTAGGCTGGAGCTAAAGCTTTGGGCCACTTCTGGAACACATTTGTTCCCTCTGTCACAGACACACACACACACACAAGCCCCTCGCTTCTGTATTACTTTTTCCACATGAAGGTCTTTGACAAGCAGCCTCCACTGAGAGCTCAATTCTAATGCCGGATATGGACAGACAACAATGACAACAAAGGTCATGTTCTGGCCTCGATGCTACCTCGCACAGATGATGCCAGCCAGCCTTGTGTGCATCTATGTGTGTGTGTGTGTGTGTTGTTTTTGTCTGGATCTATTATATTCCTTTTACGTCCAGTTCTTATGCAGCTCATTTCGGAGCATATGGTCCAGATGGCATCACTGTACCGCGATCATGACTTTGTCGGTTGAATCATTACCTCAAAATTGCAGTTACACTCAGCCTGCTATAATTATTTGTAGCTAGATCATTTGTAAAAGGTTGCGTGTTAAACAGCTGAAAGTGATGAACCTTAAAGGTGTTTAATTTAAACCACTAGCGCTGTCGCCCCAGACAGCAAGGGTATATCCCCAAAAACTCTCCAATCCCCTTCGTTTTACAACTAATCCCCCTGATTGAACCCCTCAAATTAAATGTTATTCCCACAGAACGTTTACTGACAAATAAAGCTCCTTAAAGTAAGTAAAATATGAACTATTAGATTAAAATATGGGTAAGATATGATATAAACAAGATAGATCTCTTCGAGTCGATTCATACGCACCAAATTTGTACTGAATCGGTTGAGAGATTCTAGTTGAAACCTTTTGGAGATAAAACTCCCCTGACTTTGTGGGGATGTAAAAACTGAAACACAACCAGTATAATCACATGAAAGTTTTAAAATGTTTTTCTAAATGCAACTGAGCTCTTATGTAATGAAAAAAATTACACTTGGAACTAATTTCTCTCAAGTTAGATTTATGATTTGGGTAAACTGAAAATTTTGAGTAACTGTTGGGCAAAATGTTCCTTCAACTAAGGATAAAAAATAATATAATAATAATAAAAATAATTATATGTTTTATATGATATAAAAACAGTGATTATCAAGAAAGCAACACATTTATTTTTTGAATTTTGTTACAAATTTATTTTTTGTCACACAACAACCTAATATATATATATATATAAAAAAAAAGAAACTACTATTAATAATTCTATCCAAAAATACGAATTTATTCTCTGCAAACTATATTTATATATATACATATATTTTCTTTAGTCACTAGGCAAATTGTGACATCCATCCATTAGATCTAATATAAAGTCGAATTTTCATTTGATTAAAAAAAAAATAAATAAACTGAGAGACAATTAAAGTGGTTCTGAAATTATTGAGTATAAATCAAAAATAATTATTTGATTGAGGGTTTCTGGTTGAAATCTTTTTTTTAAGCCAGTCTCTCTTTTTTTCCCCTCAACCATTCTCTTTTTACAGTGTAGTTGTCCGTCCTGCCACTAACCATAAACGAGCAAAGAAAAACAAGCACACCCTGTAAAACAACTCACAGAGAGAAATTTTGATGAACTGAATTTCAAGAAAATACTTCAACTGGTAAAACTACAAATTAGTTTTCAACCTGAATTAATGTTTGACGTCAAACATACGTATTAATCATGTGGTCATGTGACTTGAAAACCTCTGGTGGAATCGCTACATCTACATGAGCGTTGCCTTTGATTCTTTCTGAGGGGAATATTATTGCTGATGGGCAAACTACAGAAAAACAGGCTTTAACCGGGAACCCTGTTATTCCATACGTGTGATGTAAAAATGCACTTATAAAAGGAACAACAGAGTTGTTTCACTTTCATCAGCGTGACTTGTTGTTGTTGAGAGGCCAAATAAAAACCATGATGCTTCTACAAACTTGTCTCTGCGTTGTCTCTCAGACTTTCCTCATCCTTCCTATTTAAGCCCTATTTCTGACTAATGAGTTTAGTACGGACCTCCGAGTCGGCTACGGCTGCTTTTATCTAATCAGCACATTAATGAGATAATGAAGGAGCTGTGCCCTCAGATATTAAGGCAGTATCTGATTAGACATTAGATTAGATATTCCAGTTTTGAATCTAATGCGCATACAATTTAATACAATTTAACATTAGTCGAGTTTTCTTTCACGCCTTTGTGTGAATGAGTCAAAAGTAGTGAAATAACTTTTAAAATGTTCAAAATGAATCTTTTCCCAACCTCTTAATACTGTGCAAACTGTTGTCTCCTCCTTTTTCAGAGGGCCAGGCGACTGGAGTGGCAGGCACGTCATTGGCACACAGCCAGGCAGACGTGGCTTCAGTAGCATAGAGCTGTAGAAACAAGAACATTTCACAGGGCACACATGATCATATAAACAATCCTGGGTCAGATTCTCTAATAAATGTGGAGAAGAAAAAACACATTTTGGAGGAGAAGTCTGGTTGAGAGGGTTTGAATGGTGCTCACCTTGAATCCCTCCTCGTTCAGCTGGTGGGCTGTAGCCAGGAAATTGGGTCGGAACGAATGCTAGGATGAAAGGGGGGGATCGGATCGAAGCAAAGAAACAAAACACTTCAATGAAAATAGGGAGAAAAGACACAGTTTATTTTCAGTGGCTTAATCCCGGTGCAATCAGGCTGATAGTATTTATGGATATCTGTTACATTTACTGTGAACTATCGTTTTACATAGACTCCCCTTTATTAATGGTTTCTAAATGTTTTGTAACTAGTTTACTGATAAGTTGAGAACTCTTTTACAATCATTGATAAGCTGCTTTAACTAGTTTCATATAAAGGTCAACAGAGACATGTTGATGCAAACCTATAGGTGTATTTATATTTATATCAGGGATTCCAGGCATTTGTTCGCTATAGCCAGCCATACAGCCTGGGGGTTGTTAAAAAATAAAGAATAAGATTGAGGTGTCCCTTCAGGGGTCTCCACAGCAGCTCGTCTGTTTCTGGTACTATCTTCCCCTCTCCTCTGTTTCACCAGCCAACTGCATGTCCTCTTTCACCACATCCAGAAAACTCCTCTTTGGATTCCCTCTTTTTCCTCTAGCTGGAAGCTCCATCTCCATCCATCCTGCAACTTTCTACCAACAGATCCACTTCCCCTCCTGTCGGCGGGGGGTTTTATATTCTGTTATAAATCAGCTCCGAGTTTGCCCGTTTTACATCAGACATTTTTGACAGCTAACAGTGTTTGAAAACATTATTCTCTACATGATGATGTGTCTCGATTGGTTTGGTGACTGGTCACTGAAATCATACATTAATATTATAATACATATTTATTTTAAATGTTTAATAACAGCTTTTGAAACATCACACACAAACATATATCAAAGTCAATCCTCCGTTTGGTAGCACAACAGCCGCCATGCCTCAGGCCTCCGAAACGGCTGTGCTTGGGTAATTATTAACAAATTTAAAGAAAATAAAATTACATGCCCCCGGTACGGTACTTATTAAGAATCAGAGCAGCATTTTTCATTTCTAAAGACATAAGGACATGTGTAATGGTTTTTTTTAATCTTGATATTTCTCTGCATGTCGTAGATGTGATCACCCTTTATAACACGTATGACAATGTTGAATAAGAAAAAAGTGCATTTGTTCTCCTTTTTATCATAAACCAAACAGATTTTAATTCTTTTCTACATTTTCAGTTCTCGTTTCCACATGTGTGGAACTTTTCAGAATCATACTAAACATAAAACATGACACTTAATGAAACAAAAATAAGTTCCATTCAATGCAAAAATCATCGAACCTTATTAAAAGTGATGATGACCTCTTAGCCTTTCCTCATCTCTTTCCTCCAAACTCCCTCCTTTCTTCTCCATCCCTCATTCATCAGCTTCTTCTTGACTCTCCGACTCTCCTTACCTCTCCTAAAGAACTACTGATTTTCACAATTACTCACTAACATCCCCTCAGGTGGCCATCAAAAAGCGTGCTCGTGCTAGAAAGTAGTACTGAAAGCAGATTGTTTTTAATCTAACAGGACGATTGTGTTCTGTTAGGGGAGGGGCTGATAAATGGTGCATTTTGCCAATAAACATGATATACAATGGATGTTGAGTAACTTTGCTTCCGCTTCACCAGTAATAAACACTAACACAGAGAGATGTCAACATTTAAAACTAGACCTACGATTTCGTCCCTGACAGAAAGGGTATGCCCCCGAAAAACCCCCAATCCACTGCGATATACAAGCAAATCCCGATGGAACTTCCACAGCTCCCCCTAGTGATTCAAATATGAACCATTAGAGTAAAATATTATATAGATATATAAGACAGAGCCCCTCGAGTTCATTCATATTCACCAGATGTGGGCTAAATCAGACCAGAGGTTGGGAAGTTACCGCTAAAAAACAATGTTTCTCAGAAACAAAAACTGACATATGCAAGATCCATATATTATATCTTAAATATAACCATATCATCAGACTTAATCAGAACAAAGCCGGCCGTTCCCAAAAACAATCCAGTTCTTCCTCGCACTAACGTCTATGTGAATTTGATCCATGAAATAGTGTTTGTGTAATGTCCAGGAAACCGTGTTTTTCATAGAAAACCGCCCCCTAGTGAGTAGAATATGAATTACAAGAGTAAAATATGATATTTGCCAGAGAGGTCATTCATATTCTCCAAATTAGTTCTAAATCAGACTAACAGTTAGGAAGCTTAGTCCTTTTTTTGTAAAAAGCTCCCACCAGTGGCTAAGATTCAAACTATTAGAGGAAAGCACAACGAATACTACATAGATCTCAAATGCATCACATTTGTATAACAGAAGTCCAGGTTGTACATTGTCAGAACCATAATGAGGAACATAGCACCATGGGAACAGTCAGGTACAAGGGGGTCCCCATACTAACACATTAGTGACCCCCCCCCCGAGCGAGAGGTTACAAACTTTTACCCAAAATAGAACATATCAAATGATCTATTTCTCAAAACGACTGGTGGGGAGTCACATCTGTGATCTGTCAGCTTTAAGAGTTTTACGTGACCCCGGCCCTCCACCACCGATGATACCGCTCCTGCTGTAAGTGCTTTGTCAAAGCTTCATTAGTCAAACTCGCTTTTGGGAAACTCTGGGTGGCGACGAGGACGACCACAAGTCATGTTATGAGCGTTCATTAAAGAGCGCAGCGCCAAGCCTTAAATTTTGTTCTTTTCTGTAGCCGAGAAATTATTTCCTGCAAGTTCATGCGCTGGCGGTGATTCAAGGCTTTTTCTGACAGCGGACTCGGCTGATGAGGCTGAGAAAAGTGTTTTTGTACCAAACTAGTTTTATGATTTTCTTTTCAGACGTGTCTCCTTCACCGTGGGGGATTTTATAATGGAGATTATTGTTTGTTTCGGTGGTTATTGTCTGAGTTTTATGTCTCATTTGTCTGGGCTGCACCAGTGTGGGTTTTTCAAACTCTCTCAAACGTTCACACTAGGTCGCTCCATCGCTGCCGTCTTTAAGTCTCATTAGATTTGTCAGGGGTTGCTTGAGTCAAAGTGCGATTCGGTGTGAAACAATGCTGGATAGCCAGGCAAGCACTGGAGAAGCCATAACCGGTTCTGCTCCTTGGATTTTTTTAAGTTAAGCATCGCTTTAATAACATATACAACACAAACTTAAAATATTTCCCCAGCTATCAGGTGTATTTGCATAAGCTTAGAGTCTATGGACAGGTAAGACCAAAAATGATTTATTGGACCTGTCACTATGTGTGAGTAGTCTGTCAACAAACACCAAAAAATATCAGTATTTCTATCAACGCTTGATTTTTTTTTTAGAGAAAAAAAGGCTTAACGTCCTTATATTAAGTAACAACATGAAAGAAAACAATCCATGAATTTGCTCAGAGGCTCTTTTGATTAGAACTGCATCACAGTTGAGAGAAATATCTACTAAATTGATGTTATTCTGCACAGTTTTTGTGGGATAGGACCGGGGGGACTCTCCATTTAGGATATGTGCCGGAAATGGGATTTTGGCTACAAAATACCACCTATGTCCACCAGAGGGAGCCATAAAACGATGGGGTTGTAATAAAATCTAGTATTGAACAGAGTTAAAAAGAAAAAAATAAATTAAAAACTAGGTAGAAGCCTGATTATGAGTCTGCTGGGAAGAACAGGTTAAAGATTCCTGCCATCTGTTCAGAAGGCTCCTCATATTTGTTGGCTGGAGGCGCCAGAAGGAAACACAAACAGGAGGGGAGTGGACTTCCAGATGGCTGCAGTCTTACCTGAATCCCAATCAGGATGCCTTTCTGTGGAAGCTTAAAGCCCGTGGACAGCATCGCCTTCAGGAAGGCGGAATAAATGTTTGGTCCAAAGCATGCTACCTGCAATGAAACACACAAAGAATGTGAATTTCTGAGTACATATCATTGTTCACTTCTGTGTCTGCCTGAAAACAACGTTCTCGCTTGTAAATAGGTAAATCCTCCTGTAATTCTCTCCCTCTGACTTTAAACACACTCAGTCTTCCACAAACAACCTTTAAACAACAGAAACAAGGAGTTTACATTCTTACATATCCTCTCACAGGAGTAACACTCGTAAGATGTCTAAATTGAATAAATAAAATCATTCCTTTTGGATTATCATAGAGAAGTTCGTTTTTCCACTTTAAAGATCTGAAGGATCATTCCACACCAATCATCCAAATGTTGGACGCTTGAAATCCAACCATTTTTGAGTAATTGATATTTCGTTTGCTGCCAAAAGGGTGATGGAGTCAAAGCAAAAAAAATTCTACACACAATAACCAAGTTATTAAATGGTGCTTATTTTGATTTTGGTACTTCTAATGTTTCTATTATTTTGCTTCTATGGTTAGAACTTTGGATTTATTCTTCATTTGGATCACAATTGGCTACCAGAAAAAAGGTTGCTCGTACTCCTGTGGTCCAATAAAAATAATTTAGGCTCAATTGTGATGCTGGTGAGGGATTCCAGGACATAACAAAGATGAACTGATTAATGTTTTTGAATTATTATTATTATTTCAACAGTTCCATACTTTACTATAAGACTACACTTTTTACTGGTTAATGAATGGTTTGTAACTAGTTGACTAATAAGTTAACATATTGGATATATTGGAAGAGTACGTTGTACAATTTGTTGAGAAGAAAAAGGCGTAACAACGGTCAAGTCTTTAATCCATCAAGGGTTGGATTCAAAGTCACACTGGAAATGAAAGTAGAAAATTGACATCACAGGCTCATCCAACCTGCGGGAATTTCATCACAAGAAACTCATGTGACTCAGTCTTCTTTGGGGATCTCCCGCCAGAACTGGGTCCGGGCATCAGTGAGCTCCTGGATAGTCTGTTGAGCTACTTGGCGTCGTCTGATGCAGCGAAACATGATGCCCAAAAGGTTCTCACTGTATTCTGGTCTGGAGAACGTGAGGACCAGTCAATGGCCCAAATGCCTTCATCATCCAGGAACTGCCTACATACTCTGATCACATGAGGTCGGGCCTCCTGCACCAGGAGGAACCCAGGGTCCACTGAACCAGTGTAAGGTCCGACAGTGGGTCTGAGTATTTCATCTTGGTACCTACCAGCAGTCAGGGTACCGATGGCTATCAAGCGGGGGTCCCCAGACCCTCCTTGACCCACTATTAAACCGGTCCTGCTGGATGATTTTGCAAGCAGCATAACGTTGTCCAGGCGTCTCCAGACTCGTTCACGTCTGTCACGTGAGCTCAGAGTGAATATGCTCTCATCTGTGAAGAGAACGGGGCGCCAATGGAGGAACCGCCAATTCTGGTGAGCTCTGGTGAATCACATCAAGCTGTACTGTGCTGGGCTGTGAGCCCAGGCCCCACAAAAAGATGTCGGGATCTGGCAGTGCTCCTCCTGTTCCTCCTCGAACAAAGGAGCAGATACCGGCACTGCTGCTGGGTTGATGCCCTTCTACAGTCTCGGAGACACAGCAAAACGTTCTTGCAACGGCCCGTATGGATGTTCTCTCCTGGAAGAGCTGGACCACCTGTGTAACCTGAATGGACTGCTGGTGCCGCATCATGCTACCAGTAGAGGCAAGGACACTAGCAAAATGCAAATCTAGAGAAAAATCAGTCAGGAAGGGGGTAGAGAGAAAGGTCTGTGGTTACCACCTGAAGAACCACAACCTTTTGGGGGTTGTCTTGGTGTCGCCCCTCCTGTCAGCGGCTGAAACCGTTACACTGGAGCGATTGATTTCCCTTGAGTCTAACTGACTCTGTTATACTGGGACAATTGGATGTTCCCTTAATGCTTTTGAGCCGTATAGTTACCCCGATAACACGATTACTGAATCTTGCTTATAGCATCTTTCTCCTTGTACAACCATGTATCTTTAAAATATAAAAAATCATCTTCTTATAAGATCACTCTGTTTTAAGCTTTCTGACATTTTCCACATAATCCAACATGGTATTAATTTATTTTTTATTTATTCAGTTTAGATACTTTGTTTCTGTAGTAGCAGAATTATCTCAACTGTTATGACAAAAACATTTAAAATAAACACATTTGACAAATGTAGTGGCGCAGAAAGTAGAATATTTACCTCTGAGATGTAGTGGAGTAGAAATATGAAGTAGCATACAATGGAAATACTCAAGTAAAGTACAAGTAGGTCAAGTTTGAACAGTACTTGAGTAAAAGTACTTAGTTACTGTACTGCCTGTAATCTGGTATTTATCTCAATAAGGCGCTTTGAAGTATTTTTTATTTTCCAGCACCGTTCTCTCTGGTCGGATTAGAATAAAATGGGGGTCTCACCTCTCCGGTGGAGGCCATCTCACAGCGGAGCACAGGGTCTGCATCCCTCAGCCGGGGCCAGGAGAACATGGGTGCCTGGTGAAAGCAGGGAGGAGGGAAGGATTTGAATCAGTCAGATCTTGATGTGACGACATCACCGGATGAGATGCGAACAAACCTCAGCTGGTTTAGATGAAACCAGTTGTTTCCAGTCAGAGTCTTATTCTGACCAGTAGAATGAGTTTACAAAATATGTCAATTTGATGTGGCAGCTTTTTAAAGAAAAAACTTTTTTACAACAGTGTCAGAGCAGCGGTGTAAAAAGTGTTCAGATGCTTTACTTAAAGTTAAAGTACTAATATCACACTGTGGAAATACTCCACTATAAGTAGAAACCAAGCGTTCATACCCTTACTTAAGTTAAAGTATAGTAGTATTATCAGCAAAATGTACTTAAAGTATCAAAGTAAAAGTACTCATTGTGCTCCTGCAGTGTTCTACTTTTATTATATGTTGCTTTTAGATTACTTTTAACTATTACTGCATTAATGTGTAGGCTTATGTTACTGCTTTAGATGTTAAAAGTTAGTAATCTAACTACTTTAACTGCTGTTTCATAGAAGAATCACTCTCCAGTGAGAATCATGAAAAAGTCAACTTTTCATGCAATTTATCAGCTTAGCCTGTTTTAACCAGTTCTTCTGGAGAAATTGTGACATCTTTCATGTCCCAAACATCCAAAATCAACACATTTGGAGATATTTTGGTTTTCAAAATGTAATCTGAAGAGGCACAAAATCTGTCAGAAAAATGGAATCGAGTATGGAGTACAACATATCCCTCAGAGATGCAGGGGAGTAGAAGGATGAATTCGGATTAAATGGGGAAAAACAATCCAGTAAAATATTTCAAATCTGTACTTCAGTAGAGTAAGTCAACTTCCTAACTGCCAACCATTGTGGTGAAGGCAAAATAAATGAGTAAATACTGTAAAAAAAAAAAGTGTAATAAAAAGACCATTAATTCTCAGAGCTTCAGAATTTATAACACTGCTGCCCCCTAGAGGTTAACTAGGTGAACCCTGTGTCAGTTGAATAATGTGTTTAAAATGAAATACCAATGTCCTACAAAAGTACATTTTCACCACTACTTTAAGTTTTTATACAAACATTCATGTCAGCTTCACCAATGGAACCTAAGGGTGAATTAAGAAAAAGTGGAGAAGTACGCGTTTAAAAGTTTTTTAAAGACTCATGCTGAGACTTCTGCTTGTAGACAAACCAAAAAAATGAGAAAAAATTATGAAAAGAAGCTTCTCAGTGTGTAGCTACTTCAAAAGCCCGTTTGACAACTAAGTGGTCTGGGTGGTGGAGCGGCTGCCGGTTGAGGCAGGAGGAGAGAAAAAAATGGAGACGATGAAAAGGAGGAGAAGGCAGCAGCAAAGAGAGAAATAAAAAACAGTTTCTGAATGGAGAGAATCAATCAGAGGAGAGTAAGAGAAAGGACAGGAGAGGACAGGACCTCGAACAGACAAAAAGACAGGAGAAAACATTTAAGAAAAATAGAGATGGAGAATAAAATGAAAACAGTAGTAATGGAAAAATGATAAAAGTAAGGATGAGGCTGGAGAGAGAAGAGATGCTTGAAAGACAGTAGCTCCTTGTTGTTGTATTACATATAGAGTATAGCGGTGTGTTGTGAGAAACCTAGTCTTATTTTTTCCTTTTAAAGAAGATAACCCCTATTACCTTGAAGGGAAAGAGAGAGAGAGACAGAGAAGAAGAGAGAGAAAGAGAGAAGGAGAGGCGAGGAGGGTTTGAGTGGTTCATGTATATGCACACATGGAGGCGAGGGCCACTAGGGAGGATTCATCCTTGAAACGGGCTTTCTAATCAGCCCAATGTAGTGTTTGCATACTAATTTAAGGAGTGATGGAGAGAAGGGCATGCAAAGGGAGAGGCCGCATTGCTTATCTTGGCTTTGTTCAAAGAGTCAGAGAAAAAGAGGAATGTGGAGATAAAGCATGAATGAAAAGAAATGGAGGGAGAGGAACGCATCCAGAGAGGGGATGAAAGTGTGAAGGAACTTTCTCTAAAATGACAATGGAACAAGAAACACGAATGTGGAAAGTCAGTGTGAATCTGAAAATACTGGATTGTGTGGAAATCAAATTAAGAAGCAGCAAAAGCCATGTGAAAGTATAAAGTTGAGAGGTGGAAATATTATAGAAGCGCCATCGAGTCCAGTTTATCATGTTATGACGTGAAAATGATCATGTAGAAATGATAAAATGATCATGTTTTAGTGTAAAAATGATCACGTTTTAGTGTAAAAATGATCATGTTTTAGTGTAAAAATGATCATGTTTTAGTGTAAAAATGATCATGTAGAAACGATAAAATTATCCCGTTTTAGTGTAAAAATGATCACGTTTTAGTGTAAAAGTGATCACATTGTCACATGAGAATTATCATGAAATCAATTGAAAATACTACGTTAAAACACGAATATATAATGTAAAAGTAGTGAAAATTATTGTGTTATATTGTAAAAATGACTACGTTATGATGGGATAAAAGTCATGTTATAATATGAAAACTATCATGTAAAAATGTGGAAAATGATGTTAAACGCGATATAATTATCATGTTTTAATGTAAAAATGTAACAAATTGTAATGTGTGATTATCCTGTAATGACGTGAAAATATATAAAAATATATAAAGTAAAAATGGGAAGATCATCACGTCATGACGTGAAATATATGTTATAACGTGAAAATTCTCATTTGAAAACTATCATGTAAAAATGAACATATAAAAATTAAACATTATTTAACCCGAATGTGAAAAATATATGAAAAGTGTGAAAATAATTACATTATAACAAATAATAAAAAAAGAAAATCTCACTTTAACGCTATAGTTAAAACTTATTTTCTGGTGCGACAGAAATGCGTTTTTCTGTAAAATATGACCAAATAGAGAGGAGTTAGAGAAATGGCATCACAAAAACCAGTCGACTTAAACAATGTGAAAATGCACAACTATACCCAAACCATCAAGATTAACTCAATAAAAAATTTAAAAAACATAAAAATAAATTAAAAATTAATAAAATTAATTTATTGCCTATTTTTTAAAAAGTATTTTAAAGTAATTTAATTATTTTTCACTTGACCTGACACATTCTAGTAGTTTGTTGCTAGTTTTATTCAATCATGTAAAGTACAAAATAAATTGATAGTTTATTATTATTATTTCCAGCCGAGTAAAAATCAACACCTAATTTTGTATTTTAAGATTTGTCAAAATCGAACGCATATTTTAATATGAAATCTAAATGTCTGATAATGACGAAGGACCCGCTCAGAATAAAAAGATGCCGCTGCTATTAGTGACGGTTTTGCCACGGCGTGGGAGGAGCCAGCTGAGAGAGCGTCACAGCTGTTGGTCTGAAACCCCCCCCCCCCTGGATAACATCTGGCCCCGAGATCCCCTCTCAGGAGCCTCTCTATCCCTAACAAGCGTACGGAGGATCCTCCTCCCGGGCTGGAGCATCTCAACTGGGATAGAAAACAATATATAAACATGTTTCCTGTCCTGTCTGGAGACTTCCTCCACAGCAGGAGTGGTAACTTTCACTTTTAACATTTACTCAGGGTGAAAGTCAGAAAGAGTTTGTCAAAAAGGAAACAACTTTAGTAAAAGAGGTTGAGACGATCCGAGACATGGGGGATCCCGGCGTGTTCCAGGGACAGATGAGATATAAGAATCCCTCCACTGTCTTCTGGGTGTACCCGGGGGTCTCCTCCAGTTGGAAGTGCCTGAATAACCTCCAATGGGAGGCGTCTTGAAGGCTTCCTGATCAGATGCCTGATCCACCTCAACTGACTCCCTCCGACCCCAAAGAGCAGCGACTCTACTCTGAGTTCCCTCTTGATGTTTGAAATAAGCCTCTGATCTCTAAAGTTGAGTCCAGCCACCCTTCAAAGGAAGTTCATTTCAGCCACTTGTGTCCTCTACCTCATTCTTTCAGTCTCCACCCAGAGCTCACGACTCCACCCAGAGCTCACGACTCATTTCTCTCTACACCACAACAGACTGCTGATTCCATACCGAACCACCTGTCCATCTCACAGTCCGTTTTCCTACTACTTTAGAACAAGACACCAAGGACAGGGAGATACTTAAATGTGTGTGTGTGTGTGTGTGTGTGTGTGTGTGTGTGTGTTACGCGCTGAAAAAATATTATATAAGAGATAGATTTATTCATATTCACAAAATTTGGGCTAATTTTGACCAACAGTTGAGAAATTTTGGCCTGAAAAACTTTGGAGATAAAGCGCTCCATATTGTTGGACAATTATTGTTATACAACCGACTGTTCCCAAAATAAATCCAGTTCTTTCTCACACTACGGTCTAGGTGGGTATACAATTTGAAAATGATCCGCCGAATAGCTTTCAAATTATTGCTTTAACAAGAAGAATTTGCGACAATGGACACGGTGGTGACAATTCCATAATACCTTTTTGGGGATATAATTACGGTTTCACATATATACAGAGATATCTAGTAGTTCCCATAATTTAACATACCAAGAGAGAGCTTACAACTAAGTAAGTTGGTAACATTTTGCCGATCTGGACATGTCGTTTGTTTTTGACGATTGTTTTTAAATGCAAAAAAGCATAACAGCCCCTCCAGGCAGCAGTACCAAATTATCTGAAAAATAGCGCATTGCTTCATGTCGAAACATGACCCTGTAATTAGCAGGTTCCACAGAAATGTAAGGCCATTGAAATATCTCTGCTATGAGTTTTTTTCCCCAAGCCATTTGGCTAACAAGCATGTGTCTGTCTCTGTTGTCACCACAACGTCCTGCAGGCCGCGGTCAAGGGAACAAAACATTCAGCGTTGGTTATTTTTCTTCAGCCAATAATTGTGCTCTGGGGACCGACACCAAACCAGCAGCCCACTTCCTCCTCCTCAAACCTTATTTTCATGCTTGCCTTTCTCTCAGAAACATAAATACAAGCGTGTTATTGTTCCTGAGAGTTTTTGTATGGGGGACAGAAATGACACAAAGGGGACTTGTTAGTGGACAGGAAAACAACGTGGCCTTAAACGAGGGACTGTCACCGACAGGAAAGAGACGGCAAGAGCTGCGGCGTGCAGTTGAAAGTGAACAAGGCGGATAAATGAAGATGATTCCTGTGGATGTCGATGATATGTGCCTTGTGATGATACGTCGAGGACAGCGGAGATGAAAGCTGAGACGGCGGCAGCTGTGACGGCTCACGCTTCAGGCTACTATGGCGGGATAATGGCTTCAGACAAACACAGCGTGTTTACAGAAGGGGTTTTGATACAACGTGTAAAACAGGGAGGAATTAAGTGCAGCCACATTATTCATTAAACAATCATCACGTATTCCGGCGGGCTCTCCAGCGAGGCCCGTGTAAGTCTGAGTCATAGACTCCGGGTAAACTCGGCAAGTCTTTTAAGCCTGGCGCCTAGAGTTTACACGGCTCTGATTAATATTCCTCGCTGCTATGCAGACTAGAAATTGAAAAACTTTAGGTGGCGGCGACAGCGTCGGAGAGAGGGGGATTATACCTGCGTGATTGGCTGCAAACTACAGCCATTGTTACAACCACTCTGGTGTAATTAGAGGGGAAATTACTTTAGAAAAATAGCTTTCTAACAGCTGGCGACACGGAAACTTTCTCACATCCAATCTAAGAGGTAAGCCTCGCAGCCAACATGACAAAGCACTTACGATTTCCATCCTCCCTTCATCGCTCACAGACGGATGGAGCGGTAATTGCTATCTTTTGTTGCGTGATCCAATGGTAGTAGGTGTTCTACGGTTCCAGTAAGATGTCACATATGTACCGCTCTTTGCATAAGAACTAATTTTACTGTAGCCATTACATTACAATGGAGGAAGTTCAGACACGTGGTTATTAGGCCTTTGTGCAGGAAATAAAAAGTCACCTTTATGCAACAGCTCCTCCTTATTTTTAAACTCACTATTGTGCTCGAGGCAGTTAGATCTCTTAACTCTGGATGTTTGCACTCAGGTTAAAGAGCACCATAGTCCTTTATGAGTGGAGGGCGGATGAAAATATGAAAAACTGTTGTAAATTATTTCAAAAGAAATCCTGCTTTTACAGCAAAGCCAGAAGTTAAACCTGCTTATACCTCCTACTGTGTGGCACCAAGAGTCTTCCTGGAAACCTACAGCATAGTAATCACTTCTGAGACGCATTAGAGGCGAGGATTTACTCAATCACTCCCTGACACCATTTAACTCCATTTATTCTTTCGTGTATATAAATATAAGGTCAGGGAAACCACTGTGGAGGAGTTTCCTTATAGAACCATCTTCCATAATGTCCAGGTTAGCAAATAGACAAGAATGCTACAAAAGAAAGGTCGACATTTCAACGAAAAAAAACATTATACTAAACCAACAACTATGCATGATTTTAACAGTAAAGACTGCAAGGAAACAAGGAGAAATGTGATTATTTTCAAATCAGCAAACCCTGCAGCTTTTTTTTTTATAGAAAAACATTTAGAAGTGATAAAGCAGTCCATAATGATTAAGAGCGCTGGTTCTCACGGTTAAAACAAGGGACTTTTTAAACAGCAGTCCAAAGCGTAGCATGACTGTGTTTACGTCAAAAGTCAGAATAGTCCCTGATTAATCGTGACAACATTCACTTCTTAAACATTTATCATCCATTTCCTTTAAGACTGAACCCAAGCAGCCATGGAGTTCTTATCTAGAACCCAAACCCATTTATGGTAGAGCGAGAGGGAAATTAACCATTTTCAAATATGTCATTTTGGAAATGTCATAAATAGGGAATAAAATATTTACATACACATTAACTGGGCTTTCAACATTTTTTTAAATTAATGAACATAGATTTTCCTTTGTTATTGCCATTTCCATACAGCTTAAATGTAAAACAGGGCATTATACAATTTATCAAGTTTGAAACTTTCCTTTGGGGACAAAAAACAAGCTTCAAATAAGCAAAATTGGCACTTCATTATTTGAAAATCAAAAATATTAAACACATGAGAACTTGGGCTCTATGATTTTCTGATTTTATTAAATAAAATAAATAAATAAATAAGGTCGGTCACCATGGTGTCTCATAAGTTAAGGACACATTTCAATTTTTCACTCTCACCTTAATGCCAACAAAGTCGACAGGAATAATTGGTTTCTCCAGGGAGGGCAGGCTGGCTTCATCTAGAGGCTCCCCCACCATCACTTTCGTCGCCACGTTTATGAAGTCGACGCCGATTGTTTTTGATACGAAAGGGAAGGAGCGAGATGCCCGCAGGTTACATTCGATCACCTAAAGGTGAAAGATCACAAACACTATCATTTCAAACTGTACTCACAGATGATCAAAACATTAATATACTCATTATAGGTATATAAACTACCAAACCAACAGAATGTGCAAACGGCCAGATACATATTTATGTACAGATTCCCTGTCTCACAAATCTAAAGGCAACATTGATAATTTGAACATCAGGCGACTTAGCCTCTTCTTCAAAGTGGTTATTTTATGGTAGCCCTCACCGGAATTACATACCCAAAATAAACTTAAAATAGCTCCACAACTATCAGGTGTAGTTGCATAACCTTGGTGTATGGACAGGTAAAACCTACTTTTTTAGTAACAGTAACATTGTACCTGTTATCATGTGTCAGAGATCTTTGATGAACACACCATATATCAAAATACCTATTCCCCACTCATCAGACAAAAACAGGCTTTGACATCATTATATTACAGTAACATTATGAGACAAAACAATCAATGGATTTGCTCAGAAACAAGTACTGCCTCCAAGTGGACAGAAATACCACAAAGTTTATGTTATTAGACACAATTTTGTGAGACAGGGCCAGGAAGAATCTCCATTTGGCACAGTGGATAGCCAATGGACCCAAAACATCCCGAAAGTGGGATTTTGACCCTAAATGGGGACTTTGGCTGTTAAATACCACCTATATCCACTAGGGGGAGCTATTCAACTATTATAACCTTTGGTCGTAGCCTAAACCAGAGGTTTTATTATAATATAGAACTGTGCCCAAAAAAACCAAAAGGAAATAAGACAAGGTAGAAGCCCAAACTTTATAAGTGGATTGCATTCGATGCCAGCATGTGTGAAAATGCAGATATATCCTTTGGCGATTAGGACTTACCATCACATCATTGCCTTTTACTAGAAATTGAGTGTTGAAGGGTCCTGAAATGTCAAATGCTCGTGCAATTTTCCGGGTAGAAATCTTAACCTGGGAAGAATTGAAAAAAGGACAAACCCATAGATTATGCACAGAATATCTATGTTTCTTTCAGTATATTAGAAGTTATACCGTTTGAGTCTTGATGAAAATGGAGGGATTTCTTGACTGACCTTCTCTAGCGCCCCTTGGCTAATAGACTGGGTTGGGAGCATTAGGGTGGCGTCTCCTGAGTGGACCCCTGCATCTTCCACGTGCTCCGTTATGGCATGGACCAGAACCTGGAGAGAAACACAGTGATGGTGTCACATCGACAGTTTCGTTTGCAGGTCTGAGCTCTGTGTGGTGGTGGACACCCAGCCTCAAGGCAACTAACTTAGGCCTTAACTTATTTCTCATACGGCCCTGTCACTCACACTCGTCATGCATGCTCAGCCTTATTAGTTGGCTGTCATTGTCTAGGCTTGTAACATCAGCTAGAGCTAGCTCTTCAATGCTGCTGTTGTGCACATCCGCCATCACCAGCAAATCTACACAGATTCACCAACTTCTTCACTTCATTCCTCAGATGGAGAATGCAGAAAAGATAACTATTTATTCCAGAAGATCTATGATTATTAGTCTATTAAAAATCTTAGGTGCTCAGACATTGTGAACAAAGTGCATCTGCCCTGAGCAGTAAGAAATACATCAACCCTTTAGAATCTGGATACTTGTGGTGGTGGCTGATGACTCTGCTGAAACTGATGAGTAATGAGGCTGTGTCCACGATGACTAAGCAAGCAAACCAGTAGCATGAAAGAACTAGATAAATTGGGAGAATCAGTTTTATAATCACGGCAGTAAGGCTAACGATGAAGGTGTGTCACGGTGATTAGATGGATGTGACTGCCTGAATGAGTGCAGCTGATATCAACTGATACCCCAGACCATAAAGCAGGTGATTGATGCTGAGTAGGTGTCAAAGGTGAGAATAATGGAGTGGTACAATGAGCAACTTTGGCTGTGTGAGTGTGCAAGGGGTTAGTTGTCCCTCTTTGTTCGTCAGTAGCAGCAGTGTCATCAGTCACCGCCGCCAGTGCCCATACTCAGACGCAAGATATACCTGCTGCTGTTCAAGCCAAATATTGTTCAGTCACAATCTCCCTGAAGAGTTCGAGCACCAGAAACACTCTAAATGTCAACGTCACTTAACTTTAAAAAGTCTCTGGGCGTCAGGTTTTTTAACTCAACTCAACTTTGTTTGTCACTCAACACATACACAGTAGATGGATGACCCAAATTACATTTCTGATTGGACCATCAAACAATTCAACAACAGAGAACAATCAAACAGTGCAAAAGATTGACATGCAACTAGACATCGGTAGCAAAGACTGGATGACAATGGATCCCTGACGCATACAGAAAGTGACTATATGCAGGCAAAAAAGTAGCTTTAGTACGAAGGTAAAATGAATAAAGCTGATTAATAAATATATTGACTGTGTGTGCAGTCACCAGCAGCTTTGACAGAAAGAAATATTAAGACGATGAATCTATGAAATTAGTAGCTGTGTAACTAATTGTCCATTTGCCAACACGATGACGTAAATGGTTAGGGGAGGGAGTGATGAGTTGGGTGGGGCGGATTTTGTGAGGGATGGCCGCTTGGTGTTAAGTAATTTAAGGGCCTGGGTAAATAAGGTGCTGCATAGCCTTGATGTACAGGTTCTAATACTGCACAGGCTTTTCCTGTTGACAGTCCATGTGAGGGATGGGAGGAGTCCTTCATCATGAAGAGGCTCTACGCACACAGCGGTCCTGGTAGATGTCCTGGATAGCTGGGAAGGAGACTGCTCGGATCCTCTCGGCTTTTTCTTACTACGCATGATTGACAGTCTGCAGTTTTTCTACCTGTAGTGAGTGCTGAACTGCTCATTGGCAGAAATTGTGTCAACACTTAATGAAATTCTTATTGGATAAATGGCCTTTGTGTGTTGGCAGGATATCTAAGAAACAGTCTGGGTTGTTTAGCAGTGTCAAAGGAATGACTTCTAACATTTCAACCACAGGAGAAGTGATTTGTATCACCGAGCAGCTCTGTGCGAGTGTGTGTCTGTAAATGAGGTGCCGTGTCATTAGCTCATTTAAACTGCTGCTAACCGCAACATTCATTAGCACTCTTCAGATAGAGCCTGTAATTAATACGTATTATCAGACTTTTCTCTCCCCCACACATGCAATCACACAAACGCACACACATACAGGAATAATGAGGCTGTTTGGTATTCACTGAGTGGACAGCTTGTTAATGTGATACTGAAGATAATGGAGGGGCTGAATTCACGGAAAGTTGGGAGCAAAAACTACCGTGCAACTGGATATCTCACGTTCAAACCGGCACCCTTGAAATGACTCCCACAACCTAAACAATAGGAAAGCAGACACGGTCTTAAGGCCAGGTGCCTTGGCGGCTCCGTCACCCAATGCAATTTAAATAGCTAATCGTTATCCTGCTGTATAAAACTTAAACCTTCTCACAGTAGAAGGACAAATTCTACGGTAGTGGAGCCATGGGTCAGTGTGGTTCCATGGATCTATGCATGTGAAAGAAGTGTAATTGGATTGATGAGAGATTCCTTCAAAACAAGGAGTATATAGAAGTACTTCAGTACTTAAAAAGTAAATTTTAATGCAAAACAAAGGCAACACCATCTTCAGAATATTCCTCAAATATTCCCCAATGTGCTTCTTTGTTAGCGGTGGTTTTAACCTCCCTACTTTCCCATTGACACCATTTTTGTTTGTCCCATGTTTGGCAAAGGCATGAACTGTCAACTTCATTTAGTAGAGACGGGTAAGCGGGTCCTTGGATATTTTACTTACCAGAGACAGATTTCAATCAGACTCAGTAAAGTCTTTTGATTTTGGCAAAGTGTGGTCCTGATGAGACGTACGACACCTGATGATGTGATTGATGAGGGCTGGTAGGAATCAGGTCTGGGTGTGTGAAGTTAAGTTCCACGGGGGGGGGGAAACTTTTACACTACATGATGTTTTTTGGTTAAATAAATGCATCGGTCATTTCAAACTAGTATTTAGATGTGTTTACAGTTTACCTTCGTTTTTCTATTAAGTTTTATTTGAAGATCTGATAAAAAGAGAAGAAATCTATTTTCACAACAAAAATTTCACAATATACTTCATGAATATGGATTTCCAATGAAAAAAAAACAATGCAGGCTTTTTTGTCAATTCCCGTTCCTTTGTTTGTCCTCTTACGATTTGAAACAAAGGAAAGGGAAATAATGTTTCACTAAAGTGCACAACACTGCTTAGGTACTTTTACAAAAATCTATCCTGCACATGCCCTGCCTTGTTCTCCAGCCTCTGCTGTCTAAAGAAACCCATGAGGACCCCGGCCATAAATGGATCTAATCTAAAAAGGAAAAAAAAATAATTTAGTATCGCCACTTTCCTCCTTTTTGGTTATCATGTATTCCATTCTCCCAATCACTGCTGTCTGAACTGTAATATATTTCCACAGAAGATGAATGAGATTACTTCCACTTTATTCATCTGCCGTGCTCAATATCTGTCCCGGCTCTCCACTTAAACTGCAAAAACAGAGGAATGAGTAATGACAGGCCGCTGAGATGAATAACAATGATATTGTTATAAATCAAAATATGGTCGAACAAGGTGTCGATATGAATATAGGAGGGACAAATAATGTTGTTTTCACCATTATGTAAGACCATGTGCATCTAACGAAATCATATTTGAAATAAAGCCATGCCAATGTTATGATGATTTTTGAGAATGAATGATATTTAAATGGTATTATATTTAATATAGAGCTTTATTCACTTAACGAGACAACACAATATGGCTTTAAGGAGAGTGGGACAGAAGAATAACCACACAGAGCAGGTCAGGGATGTACAGTTAATTTAATTGAATAAACCTATAAAAATGGAGGCATATGCTGTCTTCCAGCACAGCAAGTGTATATCTATAACTATTGGGATTAAGCAGCCCCCCCTAATGTCGACCTTTACAAAAATCTATCCAGTTCTTCCTCGCTTTAAGGTGTATGTTGTTATTACATGTGAAAATGATCCAGGAAATAGTTTTTGAGTAATGCGAAGCTAATGCGAAGGATCTGTGGCAGTGGACGCAAACGGCGACACAGTGACGATGATTCCATACTATCACTGACTTTTTGGAGATATAATCTAAATGACAAGAAAAACGTTGCTGGATTTAAGATAAATTGTTGAAAAGACACCACCGACGTCATTAGACACAGTAGCAAAATCTGCATGCAATACTTGATGAATAAAGACAAGACTAAAATGCTGTTACGAAAGGAAGATGGTGATAAAATTGAGGTATTTTCACTTATTGCATCTTTATTTTGTCTCTGTGTGCATCAGTTTTGTTTAATGAGCACTGCCGGCGAAGAAGAGAGATCTTGGCTCCACAGAGTCAGGTATCCCATCGGTCCATCTAACTAATCCCCTGGAGCGTGAATGAGTGCGATGGAACTCAAAGTTAGTGAACTACACCAGGGTAAAGAAACTCTGGTGGAGTTCTCAGCAGTCCTCATTTGAAACTTGGTGGTGCATCCTTGAATACCTGGTTCCCTCAGGTGCTCAGGGTTGAATCTGACAGTTTTATGTGGTAAGGCCAATGATTGGGGTCTGATAGGATTCTAGGATTGATCCTTTAGGGGGACTCTGAATGCGACATCCATACTGTGTCTTACAGGTGCTCTGGTAAATCACTCGTTGCAGGATGACAACCTGTATTTCTTCACATAGTAATTATAAAATATATTATGCGAGACAATGAAATAAGAGTAAAATTGCAACTAGAAATACTGATTTCGGCTTGACTAGTTTGACTCAACTCTCAATAATAACCTGGTGTCTAAGAAAAGACACTTTTATTTGACTGAATCTAGATTCAAATACAGTTTTCTTTTACCAAGACTGAAATTACTTTTAGTCAACAAAAATGTGACCAGAACAGGATATCACTGTCTAAAGGCACTAAAAGGACATTCAATTCAGGATTAAGACAACAAAATTTACCCTACAGAAATGTCTCACCTTGCCGCCCTTGGCGACCGCATCCATCTCCACCTCCCTGGCACCATTGATGAACTTGGTGATGACCACTGGATGCTCCTATTGGAAAACAGCAGATCATACGGGGGTCATGATATCAGTAATGAAAGATCAAACCAATCACCTGGATTTAGTTCAGATTTGATAAAGTCACAATTTTTGATTTCAGCTCTGAGCTCCGACACGTTGTGTTTTGAATGAAGTTCTGAATGAACTTTCAGTTGCAGGATGCTGAAAGAATGCAGAAAAATCTTTCGGCTTGGAGTGAAACAATTATAAACAGTGAATTCAAGAATGTGTTGATTCTTTTTTTTTGCATTTATCATGTTGCAGCCTTATGCTGATATCGTTTCAATTAAATTTTTACCCCCTCAATTATCATCGCTCCGTATCTCATATAAACACAGCAAAAACAGAATTCTGGAATTTTTGGAAAATCTATTAAGAAAGAAATGCTGCCAGGTTCATCTCATTTCTCTGGATCATCTTTGGGATGTTTCTACACCTTCATTGGTGTCCACCTGTGATTAATTCAATTCATTGGACAAGGTTTGGATGCATACACCTGCCCATAGTAGATCACACAGGTACCGACACTAATCAGGGATTAGAGACTAATCAGAGATCCTAAATTCTTCCATTTAAGCAGTATGCTTAAATGGAAGAATTTAGGGAACAACCAGGACTCTTCCTAGACCTGGCCGCCCATCCAAAATGATCTGGGGAAAGGGTGTTTGAAAACAGATGTGACCAAGAACCTGATGGTCTGTCTGGCTGAGCTCCTGAGATCCTGGATGGGAATAGGAGAAACCAGGAGAAGGTCAACTTTCGCGAGGCTCCCAATCCAACCTGACAGAGCTTTAAAGGAACTGCAAAGAAAACCAGCATAAAATCGCAGAATCTAGGCCCAAAGCTTATCACGTAATACCCAGGAAGACAGAAGGCTTTAATCGCTGCCAAAAGGTCTTGAGTAAAGCAACAGAACAACTACGTCAATGCAATCCTTGACTTTTTCTTTTAATGGATTTGCAAAAAAATCTGTTTTCCCTTTGTTATAATGGTCTAGATTGAAAATGGAGTGGACCCCCCCCCCATGCCATGTTTTCTTACCCGCACAGTGAGTAACTTCATGGAGGAAACTCCAGTGACACTAGTGGGAAAAGCCACAGCGTTCTGAGACGCGATGTTGCGCACGTCAGACCAAAAAGACGGAATGGAGTTATCGGAGCGGGAGTAAACAAACTCAGAATGGCAACTTCTGTGAACGGGACGGGGCCGGCGAAGGAGTCCAAGTTGTTTAATAACCGATATGCACAACGGAGTGCATATCGGTTATTTTCATGGAAATGATGCCGAGGAAAAAAAAGCTATCAAACACAGAACGTGATCAACAGCGGCTTTAGGTGAAAGTGTCACGGGGGCAGTGATGAACAAGACGGATAAACAAACTGACATCAACGATGAACAAACAGAAACGGACATAAACGATGAAACAAACGGACACAGAAGTCTCCGGGTGATGGTACACCTGCAGGAAGGCAGACCGTCACCAGACTCGGTAGAATTCTTACAAATATAAATACAAAATAACAGATACAAATACGGATATAAATCCAAAAGGTTTGCCGGTGAGCAACAATAAAAGGTATACTTGTCGGTTTATAGTATTTCAGGATGTAGAACTCTGATGGAAAAGCGGCGAACAGACAACACCAGCGTCTCTCCCTTCAGCGTCCAGACTGCAACTAAGAGTATATATATACAGACTTCAGAGTATATTATTACTCCATTACTCTGTTTGAACCAGTTAAACCCCCATTAGCAGGCCTGACTTGGTGCTCTGCAGGTGTAAACAGTCCAAGCTCCAGGTAGGGGCTCTTAGAGCGCTCGGATGCCCCTGAGCCGCCTGGGCATTCATTGATGTAGAGCTGCGTACCTTTCTAGCCAACAGCAATGCCCGCTGGTAACGATAATTGATTGAAAGCAAAGGGAAGAAAAACATTTAGAAGAGCATCAGCGAGAGACAGAGACAGAGAGAGAGAGAGAGTCACATTGATTCAATACAAGGCAGGGCAAAATGAAAAGACAGAGGACGACATATGGAGGCGGTATGGCAGTTATGACACTGTGCTCACCTGGGACACCTGAGTGGCCTCCTCCAAGAAGCGTTTCATCTCCTCCTCTCCGTACACAACATTCATTGCAGAGCCGCTGGTGATATGAGATGGAAGCAGGAGAACACGAGAGAGAGAAAGAGAGACGGAGAGAATGAACAAAAGGCCACAGGAGAGGAAGAGAAGAGAGCAAACAGGAGAACATATAAGCTTCAAATGATTGTTCATTATCTCTGCGTTGCATCAGTATAACCATCGGGAACAATGTCTAGAAGCATTCAGAGAGAGAGAGAGGGAGAGAGAGGGACAAAGGGAGAAGAGCAGCTATTTAGGTCGAAATGCACTTCAGGCTCTCGAAGAAGAGTTCGGAACGTAGCCATTAAAAACAGCAGAGTTAGGCGAGTTTTCATGTGGTTTCTGTTGCTCATGATTTCAGACAACTAGCCAGGACAATCCTGCTGTTTGAAACTGAGGGGTGAAGGAAGCAGGACAGAGACACGCCACAGGCTCGGGTCAGAACTTCAAGCCGTCACTGACTTACGCTCAGAGGCACAAATATGTCCCTTAGTGAAAAACGACAATTCATTCTTATGATTCAGACTCTAGTTTCTGCATAACTGTTGTCTGAAATTTCACACAAATCCAATAATCCAAAGGAAATGTTGCATATGATTGCTCCCATAATGGCAGTAAGGACTTTTGCAAGAAAAAAACAAGTGTGCGTAAATCTTTTTTTAATATGTCAGACCACCTTATAGGCTTTTTTATTATGTGGAGAACATCTCCAGAGTGAGACCATTTCTCTTCCTGAGCTGTACAGGGAGTCTAGAGCACACATTCATAACCGGCAGGCTGGATGCTCTCCTCTCTGCAATAGAATAAATCAGCCTCAATTAATTCAAACTCTGCTGCACAGGTGCTGAGGCCAAACGGAGAGCAGGCACTGTATATATGTCTCTGTTTTCCACTGGACCTCCCTTTGGGGATCAATACGTCTCTACCTATCGTGGTTATATCAAAAATTACAATCATTATTAGAAGTTTACAACTAGCCAAAAGACATTGCTCCAGTTTATACTGTATGTTCTTCTGTTTCTGCTTTACTTCAGATCCTCCGGTTCTTCCCTTTTAGCTTTTTAGGAAAATTTTAGGAAAATATGGACTATTAGATTAACATATTGGTAAAAAACGATATCAACAACATATATTTATTGGAGTATATGCACCACATTAGGACTAAATCAGATCAGCTACCCCTACTGTCTGAAATACACAAACGACCATTTCCCAAAATCTATCCAATTCTTCCTCGTACTTAAGTCTATGGGGTATAAAGTTTGAAAAACAACAAAAGCTCACCCTATTGAGTAAAATATGAACTATTAAAGTAAAACATTATGTACAACGTATATCTCCTTGAGTACATTGACATGCACCGAATTTGGACAAAATCGGACCAAGGATTGAGAATTTGTTGTCAAAAAACGTTTTGTCAATAAAGCTCCTCCTAGCTTCAGAAATATGCCATCAATCTCTCACAAAGTCAATCCATTTCTTCCTCGCTAGAAGTTCTATGTGGGTACAAAATGTGAAAATTATCCATGAAATTAAGAACGTTTTGGAGGTATGTCAACAAAAAAAAAAACGTTTTTCATGAAAAATTCCCTAAAGTGAGTAAAATATGATATAAACAAGACAGATCTCCTTGAGTCGATTCATATGCACTGAATTAAATCTAAATTGGACCAACGATGATGATGTAATGTCTTAAAAACTTTGTTTTTTGTTTTTAAAATGACATCACAGCTTGAATTTAAAACCAAAGAATGTTGCTCAGAGCTCTCCTCAGACATGAGACTAGTCCAGCAGGTTTATAGAAGCCAGCTGAAGATGGTTTCTATCTTCAGCAGTGACACTGCTGGACAGCAGTGTCACTGCAAATTCAACTAAGCTATACTGGAACTAAAATGTTTAGTAGCAATGAGTCTGAAAGTTAAATATTCAGAAAGTCAATAGATTTGTGTTTACTAAAGAGTATTTGGTTTGTATCAGATTTTAGAAAAATAAAGCTGTTACAGTGAGTCTGTTACAAACGTTATGATAAAGATGCAGCTCAGACAGTGATATAATATAACGCGGCCTCGGTGTGCGTTGGATGACGTGGTTCAAACTGACCTGAGGACATAGGAGGGGCGCAGCAGACAGGGGTATCCCACTTGGTTGGCGAAGGCAAAGGCATCTTCCTGCAGAGGGAAAGAAAAGCACAGCAGATTGTTCTGAGTTGGATTATTGAGGTGTGTGATATCATGGAAAGTCACACCAGAATCCACGCCGGTGGAGTTTGTCCCCAGAAACCATATGTGTAAAGTTCTGATGATCTCACTGTCACTCGATAATACAGAGGAGAAGGTTGGACAAGTCTTGGATGATTTTTCAATATTCTGTATATTTGAATTTAGGATATCTATGTCCCTGCCGTTTGGAGTTCAAATAGCGTGAAAGAAACATTTTACACATGAATCAAAACATTTATAAAAATAAAAATACCACTAACAGCAGTATAGAAATGAGTGGAAATCATTTACTTTAATTCCCAGTCTATATGGCTCATACCAAAAAATAAATCTAAATTAATGGTATTTTATCAACATTTATCCAATTCATTTCTTGTTATCATTATTATCTCACATATAGCTGTAAGACAGGGAGAAGATTTGATACCCAGACACATTTCATTTTTCCAAGGTTTATCTTCACTGGTGAATGAATCAGTTTGAGACAAACACAGAAAAAAACAGATTCTAAAAAACCCAAAAGCAGCAGGAATTAGTCTACAGTTTAATGTTTTTCTTTGGACAAAAGCAATTATATTCAGTAAATTAGCATGAATGGTTTTAAAGGAGGGTAGCGGTTTGGTTTAAACCAGGCCTACGAAGCCTCACAACCAACGTCTCATCTCCTCTCTTCAACCTTAACAACGCATTTGTATGTATGTTTACGGTTTAGAGATACTTCTCACACAAAAAAAAATCATTGAATAATTGTCCACTAACTTATATTGTTGTTACAAAGCAAGTCATACATAATTCCACCAGAACAAGGTACGGATCCCATTATGGCGATGCCAGAAGGCACATTGAAAGAAAGAAAGAATCCTTTATTAGTCACATAGTCATACACAGTACAACATAGTGAAATTACTTCTCTGCATTTGACCCATCCCTGAGGGAGCAGTGGGCAGCCCCTCGTGGAGCGCCCGGGGAGCTAAGGATTCAGGGTCTTGCTCAAGGACCCTACGACAAGTAGACCCTGGTGGGATTCGAACCGGCTACCTTCCGATCTTCTGATTGGGAGACGGCCACTCTACCCACTGAGCCACAGCCGCCCCTTTTTTTTTTTTTTTTTTTCCTTGCCTCTGAACTCCTAGCCTCCCAGTGAACTCTCATCATCATCCCTCGCCAATCGCAGACAGGGCATGACGTCGCCATAGTAGGATACATATGAGAAAATCACAGATAACCTTCCTACAACTTTAACAAAAATCCTTTAGGAAACCTTTTAAGTAGACCTGCTTACATCACACCCAGCCACTAGACACCAACAATAACAGCACCGATCACAGTCCCTCCTCTAGCTCTCCTTGTTCAGGGATCGAGAGAGAGTATCACTGATCCAAAATAAGATACTCAGGGCTTCTGCTCATCTCCCTCTTTCATTCCATTCAGCTCACATGAAGGAGGAGACGTAAAGACTGGTGGAAGGAGTCAAACAGTGGGAGAGGGGATGGATGTTTTCCTCCTCCTCATCACCTCTCTCTCTCTCTCTCTCTTCTCTCCGTCATTACCCACCGTTCACTCGCCAGGTGGAGTACCATTAACAAAGACAAAACAACATCCCAGAGACGCAGCAGAAACATCTCCCCACGGCGCTCTCTCAGTTATTCCAAACCAATAAAAACAAAAACAAACTGCGGGGAAATACAATATGTGGGTAGACTCTGGGGGACGCAGAACTTCATCTGTGTTCAACGGCTAATCGCTCCTCTTGGAATCCCAACACATGAGCAGCCAAGTGGAGAGGCACATTTCAGAGGGGCTTCATTCTGATGTAGCCAGGAGCAACGTGAGAGGGTCATGTAACAGCAGAGTAAGAACGGCAGCACAGCCATTCTGTGAAGAAGAGACGCTACGAGTAATGAAACAAGCGTATCCAGAGGGGAAAAGAGGGTTGGAGGTTTAAGGGCTAGAAAGTGAAATTACGATCGGCCACCTGAGGAAAACACTAAAGAATACTTAAAAAAAAAAAAAAGAATAAGCAGCATCCATCATTCCATTCATCCATCTATCATTCCATCCATCATCCATCATTCCATTCATCCATCTATCCATCCATCATTCCATTCATCCATCTATCATTCCATCCATCATTCCATTCATCCATCTATCATTCCATCCATCATCCATCATTCCATTCATCCATCTATCCATCCATCCATCATTCCATTCATCCATCTATCCATCCATCATTCCATCTATCCATCCATCATTCCATTCATCCATCTATCCATCCATCATTCCATCCATCATCCATCATTCCATTCATCCATCTATCCTCCATCATTCCATTCATCCATCTATCCTCCATCATTCCATTCATCCATCTATCCTCCATCATTCCATTCATCCATCATTCCATTCATCCATCTATCCTCCATCATTCCATTCATCCATCATTCCATTCATCTATCTATACATCCATCATTCCATTCATCCATCATCCATCATTCCATTAATCCATCTATCCATCCATCATTCCATTCATCCATTTGTCCATCATTCCATCCAACATTCCATAATCAATCTATTCATCCATCCATCATCCATCCAGCCATCATCCATCCGTTATTTCATCCTTGCATCATTCCATACATGCATCATTCTATACATCATCCATCTTCCATCCTTCATCAGCCTATCATCTGTCATTCATCCATCCATCCATCCATCATTTCATCCATCCATCCATCCACACATCCATCATTCCACCCATCATTCCATTCATCCATGATCCATACATCATCGATCCATCATCCATACATCCATCATCCATACCTCTATCGAACCATCATCCATACATCCATCCATCGTCTACCCATCATTCGTCCATCCATCCATCATTCATTCATTCCTCATCATTCATCCGTCCATCCATCATTCATCATCATCCATCCGTCCATCATGCTTTCATTCATTCATCCATCATGCCATCCATTTATCAGTCCATCATTTATCATTCATTCATCCATCTATCCATCATTCTATCACCTATCCATTCCATCCATCCATCATTCCATTTATCCATCTATCATTCCATACATACATCCATCATACATACTTCTATCGAGCCATCATCCATACATCCATCTATCGTCTACCCATCATTCATCCATCCATTCATCATTCATTCATTTATCCATCCATCATTCATAATCTTCCATCCATCTATAGTTACATCCACCCATCCATCAGCCCAACCATCCATCATTCCATCCTTCATCAGTCCATCATCCATCCATCCATCACTCCATCCATCATCAATCCATCATTCACATCCATCATCCATCATCCATCGGGCCATCATGTATCATCCATCCATCCATCTACCATCCATCCATCCATACTCAAATACAAACAACAACAACAACTGGACAGGAGAGACAACAACAAGAAAACCCCCAAACAGGTTTTGGTTCTGCAGGTGGTGCCGTAGACCATATCACCTCTCCTCATCATTCCAGACTGATTTTCCTCTAGCTTTGCATTTTTCTAGTGTCCTTGTCACTACTGGTAGCATGATGCAGCACCTGTACAGGTAGATCAACTCTTCAGACTCCACGAGGGTCCAACGTCTTCTAGTTGGACCTGGGACCACAGCTCAGCACCGGACAGCTTGATTGGGATCTGCCAGAGAACACCATGGGTAGGTTTCCATTGGCATTTTCCATTGGCCATTGGTTCACACTGAGCTCATGTGACAGATGTGAAGGAGTCCAGAGACGGTGAATATTTTCATCGAGTAGGACCGGTTTGGTGGAGGATCAGTGATGATCTGGGGAGGCATATCCTTGGAGGGTCTCAACGACCTCCACGAGTGACTGCTATTAGGTACCAGGATGAAACTTTATGCCCATTGTCAGACCTTACACCAGTGCAGTGGACCCGGGGTTCCTGGTGCAGGACAGATTGTATAGCGCTTTCCGGAGAATGATGGCATTGACGCCATTGACTGGTCCTCGGGTCCCACTTCACTACAGGGCCAAAACCTAGAAAAAAACAACCTTTCACACTAACATTCATAAATGTGGGCAATTCAGTCAACAATCCACCTCTACTTCATGTTTTTGGACTGTAAGAGGATGCCAGAGCACCCAAAGGGAACCCACAGAGAAATTGTAAAAACATGCAAACTTAAAACAGAAAGGCCCCATATAGATCTAATAGAATCTAATAGTCCCCATATAGATTCAAACCCCAAACCATCTTGCTGATATTTTAAAAGACTTTGACTGAAATTAGACTGAATCATAAAATGTCTTATACTCAAATGTTTGCATTTAAAATACACTGTTGCTCAGGTAAGACATTGTTTAACTGTTGGCATTAAATAGCAGCTGAGAAGGGCTCTCATAGCTCCTCACTCCGCATGTCTGAGGAGGTCTCAGGTGCAGGAGAATATTTTCATACACATCATGCTACAATATTTCATTAACACGACTACCGACCACGATTTATTCATTTCCACTCACCAGGGAGCTGAGGGCTCTCCACGGGGCCTGGGCCACCCCGAGGTCATCGAGTATACTGGAGAAGACGGAGCGCTCCTCAGCCCGGTCAATCTGCTCGGGGCTCGTTCCCAGAATCTTCACTCCGTTCAGGTGCAGGGGCGCCGCCAGGTTGTTTGGGATCTGGCCTCCGACTGACACGATGCTGCCCGAACAGCCCTGGAGAGGGTCAGGTGGGAGAGGGAGTGAGTGAGGAGGATAAAACATCAAATATAAGGGTGAGAAGTGGAAAGAGGAGGAAGAGCAGGAGAGGGGAGTTAGACATTCAGTCAAGTCTTGGCCAGAGGCCTGTGAGCCAAGTTTGAAAATCTCAAACCAGTGACCACTTCCAATTATTCTGGGCGATGATCACACAGTGGAAATATTCAACAAACACAAACAGTTGATGTTTGGATGTGCTGTGAATTTAATAATCACCATGGCGTGTGTGTTTGAAATAGAACTTGTGCTCCTTTTAATAATAGCATGCAAGCCCTTTGCCTTTCTGGGAGATCCAAAAGAGATGCTGTTTCCATGGCGATGCCAGGTTGTTATTCATGGAACTGGTCTTCCTGTCCAAGGTTTATCTCCATGCTTTAATGCTGCATTTATCACACACACACACACACGCACACACACATAAACACACACACACACACACACACACACACACACACACACACACACACACACACACACACACACACACACACACACACACACACACACACACACACACACACACA
>VRLP01003487.1:0-63580 GCA_009660295.1 Lophius piscatorius
ACGAGCAAAATCTCTTAGAATGTGATTCTGTGATGTATTTTTTTTTTCTGTTTAGTGCATAAGCACATACTTATGTTTCAGTTTTCTTTAAGTGCTCTTATTTTTTGGAGGATTACAGCGGAAGAAATGTTGGTCGGCATTGTGTATGTGTTCTGGCTTGATGAAATGAACGTTTGCTCTCTGATGTGTGTTTCTTAAAATCAATTATATGGCATTTCAAAGTGAAAATAAAACTTTGTAACTCCTGGTCAGCCCATAATATGTTATACGGTGGATTTATCCATCATGAGACGCTTATGGATTAACAATTAAAAGCACACAGGATAATTAAAAAAAAAATTCTGGAGACTTCAGGTGCTCCGTACAAAACAAAGACAAGGGTGAAAGGTCAAAGGAAATAGATATAGGGTTCAACTAAGTGAGAAAAAGATTTCCTCTGCTTGAACCACAGCGTTTTAATTTAAGCATCGTCGTTTAATGGCAGAAAACTGGGACACACGTCTCTCATTATGGGAAAACAAAAGGGATGTGGACAGACAGCAGAGCTGAGCCTCTAACTGTTTTTATCCTTTCCTCACATCTGGTATAGATGATTAAATCAAATCTGGTCATTTAATAAATATTTTATGAATATATATATATATTCCAATGTTATCTAATGTGTTTTTGGATCCGGGGAAATAAATGAATCCAGATAAGATATAAAAAAAAAAGAAGATGATTTGATTTGATATGGATTCCATGTATCGTGGTGAAAGACGAGAACGACAGCAAACACGTTTCTCTCGGAACGTTAGACGCAGAAAAGTAACGACATATCTTTGAACAGGACTCAGGCAGAACCAAGAACTCAAACCAGACAGTGGCATCACTTTATGACATTGTTAAATAGCGATATGAAAAGTCCTCCTGAACGGAGTCAAGGTCCAACAGTTAGAGTAAGTTGCCCGTGATGAAGATGAAGATTCGGGCCTGGAAAGTGGTGAAGGTCCCCTGCCTCCAAAGCTTCATCTCCACATGGACCAGGAAGTCCCTCGGACCTTCCACCTGTCGATGCAGGAACACGGCCCCCGTGAAGGTATTGAGCTTCCGGGTGCTGAAGTAGTTTTCTTCGTTTCCCTGCGTGATGCTGACGATCACGTTGTCTCCGGAGTAGGCGGGAGAAGGTCCGATGCGGAAGATCTGAGCAGGGATGACGGTGTTGGACTGGAAGCTGAGGTGGTAGTAGGTGATTCTCAGCGGAGAGTTCTGACAGTCCAGGTAGCTCGGACAGCTCATCCGCTCACAGCGCCTAGGTGGGACGCACAGAAAGTGAGGCCAGGATTCACATCATGGCTTGGAGCCGAACATACTGTATAAGTATATGCATGGATCAGCCATAACATTATAACCACCTGCCTGATATGGTGTAGTTCACCCCAGAACAGCTCTGACCCACTGAGACCAGGACTCAACAAGACCACTGAAGGTCTGCTGTGGTGTATGGGAGCAGGTTGTAAGCAGCTTATCACTTAAGTCCTATCAGTCGTGAGCGGGGGCCGCCTCATTTGGACTGAGATCTGGGTTGATTCAGAGGCCAAGTCCACAACTTGCACTCATTGCTATGTTCTTCAAGCCTTTCCTGAACCTGTTTCATTTCGGGACAGGGAACTTTCAGAGGTGAATTTGGTTGGCGGTTATGTTCAGGTAGAACTTTTTCAAATCCACGGTTTGGCGTCAAAATGGACGTGAATTTAAACTCGATAAGCAGATAAACTCTGTGGCTCTATCCAGTCGTTACTATTTGAGGCTTTTGTCCAAGGGTAAGACCTTTTACACATTTGTATTCTGAACACATCTCTGCTCCAGGTAAGCAACAAACATACATCCAACCATCCACACGATGTTAAAGAAATCACGATTCTTCCGACCACACCGCCCTCTTCCACTACTCTCTGGTCCAGCTCTGATGCTGACATGCCCATTGTTCCTGTAAGTGCTGTCAGCAGTGGACAGGGATCAGGCTGAAATATCTAACTGACTGACAGATGCTACCGTAACGAGATAATCATGGTTTAGATTTACACTTAGACATCATTTATTCATCCCAGAATGGGAAATGAACTTCACCTGTTGCAGCAGAAGTTTGGAATACACATATACACATACACAAAACCAAGATAAAAATGTAAAAGCAAGAATATAAACATGTTATAGAGGACAAATCTGCTCTACGTAGAGATCGTGTGCAAGTGGTTTCACTTATCCTGTCAGTGGTCATAATGTTATGGCTGATCAGTGTATACTGCATATGGTTCATCTGTCCGCAATAACAATAATAATAAGTCTAAACATTCCATCAAAGTAAGAGGGAAAGCAATAGAACTTATGTTTATTCCAAAAATGCAAAGTAGCGCCAGTTCATCACATCAAACACTGGCAGGAGTTCCACTTACGTGTCAGAGACTTTGCGGTAGTTTGTTGGACAGCTGAGAGACAGGCAGCGGTAGCCTCCTTGGATGTTGTAGCAGGTCTCGGCTAGAGAGCAGTTATGGGCCGCTGTGGCGCATTCATCAACATCTACAACACAATCGGAGCACAGCGGAGGATTTACGGCCGAGGAGACGTCGCACATTTGAGACGAAAGAATCGTCGCTGAAACATCTTAAGAGAAAAGCTGCTCAAGTAAAAGAAAATAATAAAATGACTGAGTCAATATTTGTAGTCCAATAACGTTTTATTATTATTATCTTATATAATTACTCAACGCGGCCTTACCTCTGCAAGAGCGTCCGTTAGGAGACATGGTGTATCCGTATTCAGGACAAGCACACTGGTAGCTGCCGGGAACGTTGACACATTTGTAGGTGCACAGATGGCCGACGCTCTGGGAGCACTCGTCGATGTCTGGACCACACGGAGAAGACACGCGCTTAGAAACCGATGGTCAGAACTTGGGTTCTGCACACATCTGACGGATGATTCCTCACCTTCACAGGTGTGGCCGTCCTCCCCGGGGTAGTAGCCCGGTCTGCAGTAACACTGGTAGGAGCCGTAGATGTTGGAGCACTCCTGGCTGCAGGGGCTGGTCAAGCACTCATTCACATCTGGATATTAAAAGGTCGGAAGTCATTACTGTCACAACTCTCCTGATCAAAGGTTGTTCTAAACGTTTTCTCCTCGCATGTAAACACGACCACGCTCCTCCAGCAAATTCTGCTTTGACTGGTTTGGACTTGAAGTCCTTTGCATGAGGATGTGCTTTGATATGCAAATCCCTCAACAACTGTCATCTGTTTTTCTGGATCGGAGTGCACAGTGGCCATCCACACACACACACACACACACACACACACACACATAAATACACACACAGGAATATCTTCACAGAAACACACAACCGTTTGCAGCAACATGTGGTGGCGCACAGTCTCTCACACACTCGCGCAGACGCCTGCGCATACACACCTTCGCAGTTCTTGCCATCGCTGGATAAGCGGAACCCAGAGGAGCAGGAACATCGGTAGGAGCCCGGGGTGTTTTCGCAGGTCTGGGCACACAGGCGACCCGGGTATCGCCAGCACTCGTTCACATCTGAGAGAGAATATTTTCACCTTTTACAAGAGACTCTCACCAAATGTGTGCAGGGGTGAGCGGCTCCACGCCTGTCAGAGCTTGTGTGCGGCGGGGATGTGAAGGGACCATCTGCCTGCTGATAGTCTAAACACTCCAGAGGAGGCCATTATCATGAGAGTCACAACACGAGAGGATGACAAACAGCAGCAGGAGACCAGATCAGCTGCAGCGGCCGCCGAGGGGAGTCGGGCGGCGGAGTCGGGGGGGGGGGAGGCAGGGGCAGCTCTTCTGCCGCAGAATAATAAACAGCAGCAGCAGCACAGTGATGAAGGAAGGGGAAAGGGAGAGGATGGCATGAGCAGGAGGTTTTAAACGTACCCACACACGTCTTCCTGAACGTATCGTACTGATAGCCGGTCTGACATTCACAGCGATAGGATCCAGGCAGATTGTGGCACAGCTGGCCTTCTCCGCATCGATGCAGGCTGCCCTGACACTCGTCCACATCTACAGGAGAGAGGGGAAGAGATGGAAACATCTCAACAATGACAATGATAACCACCTGAAGGATGAGATCTGTCGCTCAAATTTTAGCATTTCCAGCTAACTTAAAGAGAAATTTAACTGTAAAATACTTAAATATTACTCTCTTATCTTATTTCAAAGCCGTAATGGTCTTAAATCTAGAACAGCGTCGCTTGTAAATAGATAGAAACTTTATAAATTCCCACAGGGGAAATTTATGAGGTTGTTGAGGTGGAAGGATTAAAACAAACAAGAAAAAACATGCAAAAAAATTCACGCGTTACCAAAAAACAGACAAAAAAACTTCTTAATAATAGTAAACTAGTGTTAAAAACAATAGATTTACCAGATCATTTCAAGATTGATCTAAATCTCACATCTTATTTGAACCCTTTAATGTCCTGCTGGACCGTTTGCCTGAGCAAATTCTGAGTCACTATCTCTCATTCCAAAAATGTGACTGACTCTGTTTATAAATCGGATCAAGCGGCAGCATGTATACGCTAAAGAGTGAGGGGACCAAGGACTGAGCCCTGAGGGACACCCCCAGGTCAAAGGGGCCACTGAGGAGGAGGCATCAACCCCTAGCTTTGGAGAAATTTTTCATGTGTGACATAACAAACGGTACCGATGCATCTGGATCCATCGGGACCGGCGTGGTAGCCGCGGCTACATGTTAGCTTCCTCTGGCACACGTAGGACCCCGCTGTGTTGATGCAGTTGAAGGCCAGGTTGCACGGCCGGGTCGAGGCGGTACACTCATCGATGTCTGATGCGGGGAGAGAAAGATGGAGAAGCATGAGGATAATAAAGAAAGACGGGCGGAGGAGAAGAGGAGAAATCAGGAGTTCAAAAAAAAATTGGCTTGGTAAGATTTCTTAAAATAAGATGTGACATTTGGATTAAGGACATCTTGAAATGAGCTGGTACATCTAATATTTAACTCTATTGGACTAATATTAGGACGTTTTGTGCCTCAGAATCAGCCAGTAATATTTAAACTTTTGGTTTTTTTCCCCTTTTTTCGCAAAATCAAACTGAATGAATTTGTTTCCTTTTAATTGAAATATGTGCTTTTTTGCCTATTGTATCTCATTTTTCTTCAATCTAATCTGATCTCCTTCCTTACCCCATAAATTTCCCCTGTGGAGATTTATTCAATTTCTTTCTTTTTATTGGTGACACCGTTCTAGATTTATGACCATTACGACTTTGAAATAAGATTAGAGAGTAATATTTAACTATTTAACAATGCAAGTTCTCTCTAAGCTAGTTGAAAATGCTAAATCTGAGCTTTTGAGATGTTTTTTAAATAATTCTTTGATGTAACAAGATGTTCTACTGCCTAAACACAAAATCCCTTACAGCTCAGTGAAATCTTACTTTTTCAGGGATTGTGTCTTAAACCAAGCGCATTAAGATATTTGGAACAAAAATTAGACAAAAACATTCTTTTAGTTTTTGCAGTGCAGGCCCAGTGTGAAATCAAAGCCAACACACCTCACACGGCTGCATCCCCTCGGATAACTTTGTTGCCTGCGTGTCGGACATTTTCTCAATTTTTTCATTTTTCAGAGCATTTCATTTACACTTCTTTTACAGGGGCGTCGGCTGCCTCGACATGCCCCAGTTCCTGCCCCTGGGGGCTAATTCCACAGCATCAGTTTGTACTGGAGGAGGACAGAGGATTGGCTTTTATCTACCCTCCAACAGCCCCACACAGCAGCCTCTCTGATCTCCTGTCTGTGTGGCATTTAACCCCTCTGTCACTGCAGCCATGGTGATTCACCAAGCATGATGTGCAAAAGTGAATCCAAGAGGGCTTTGTGTGCTCCACCTAAAGTATGGTGTGTGAAAAACAAAGCTGAATAACCTTCTTTGCCTTTTAAACACTCATGCAATTACAAATATATATATGGAAAAAAACGGCAAACACACTAAGTCAGGTCATTTCCACTTCAAGGCGCATTCATTCATTCATTCATTCATTCATTGGGTGCAAACAAACTTGCTGTAACACAACATAATCATCATCAGGAAGAAGAAGGTGACCTCCCTTACCAATACAGCCGCCCCGTGGATCCTGGTTAAAGCCCACGGGACATCGAGGTTTAGGGCTGCACATGAATGATCCCTCGGTATTCATACACTCAAAGTCAACTCCACAGTTATGGCTCAGCTGCACACACTCGTTGATATCTGAGGAAGATGAACACATGAACTAATGAGGGGTGAATATACAATAAGTGGTAAATAAATCACTGATTGAATCTGATAAACCTATATTTGTGTCAACAACAGTGGCTGATAGGAGAAATATACATGTAATACCGGATTCCACCACTGGGTGTCACTGTGGTTAAATGGAAGCTTGCAGAAGGAATTCACCTCCACAGCCCTTCATCAACCATGTCACTAAAGAGTTCATCAATAGCTCAGGTCCAGCAGTCAGATGTTCGACCTCTATCGCCCGTTTCACTTTCATGTGGTGAAAACAAGAAGTTTGAAAATTCTTCATGGTGAAACGATGCTTTCCTACTCTGCTCCACCCAAAGCGCTGTAAAACAGGAGCCTGAATTCACCCATTTACTCAATGATGACAGAGACTGCATGCCAGGCGCCACCTGCTCATCAGGAGCGTGAACCACGCACGCCTTCATTCAGGCATTCACAGCCATTGGGAGCAGCTTGGGGTTCGGTATTTTGCTCAGGGACACTTCGAAATGTGGACCGGGCTTGAACTAACGACCTTCAGTGGACGATCACTGTACCACTGTACCAACGGAGCCACAGTCGCCCCTATATATATATATATATATATATATATATATATATATATATATATATATATATATATATATATATATATATAACTTTATACGGTTTGGAGTATGATCCACTGGTCAAAACAAATCAAGGGTTGTTAGCCCCCTTGGGTGCTGGAGGACCCTTTGGTTGAGATGTAGCAGCAGGACAGGTGGAAAGAAGAAGCTGAAATAATGAGAAAGATTAAAAACAGCTGAGTCCCCTGGTTGAACTCCAACGCTGATGATTCATGCGGTGTGATGACAAAAAATGGATTTACATATATTTATTTATATATTTAAACACTGAAAAGTAGCCGGTAAACATTTAGTGGTGTTGAATAAATCACAGACTGACGACCCAGTGATGTTCTGACATCTTCATGAAGGCGTTTACTCCAACCAAAAGTGTTTGATGTTTCTCAGGACCCAAATATGATTCGGAGGAGGAATATTAATGAATTATGGGATGTGACTCCTGTCCTCCACATATGATGTTACGTAGGCATTAAAACTGATGTTAAACCACAGAATGTAATGTGTGTGTGTGTGTGTGTGTGCGTCTATATGTGTGTGTGTGTATATGCACGTGTGTATTTGTGTGTGTGTGTATGTGCATTTGTTTGTGTGTGTGTGCGTGTGTGTGTTTGTGTGTTTGCCTGGGTGTGTTTGTGTGTCTTTCTGTGCATGTGTGTTTATGTTTGTGTGTGTGCGCGTGTGTTTCTGTGTGTGTGTTTGCATGTGTATTTCTGCATTTGTTTGTTTGTGCATTTGTTTGTGTGTGTGTGTGCATGTGTTTGTGTGTGTGTGTTTGTGTGTGTTTGCGTGTGTGTGTTCGCCCCAGTGTGTGCGTGTTCGCGCCAGTGTGTGTGTGTGTGTGCGTGCGTGAATGCGTGTGTGTGCATGTGTTTGTGTATTTGTGTGCGCGCATATGTTTGTTTGTGTGTGTGTTTGATTCTGTGCCCATGTGTGTGTTTGTGTGTGTGTGTGTACGTGTGTTTGTGTTTGTGTGTTTGTTTGTTTGTGTGTGTGTGTTTGTGTGTGTACCTGTGTTTGCGTGTGTGTGTGTGTGTTTGTGTGTGTACGTGTGTTTGCAAGTGTGTGCATGTGTTTGTGTATGTGTGTGTGTGTATGTGTGTGTGTGTGTGTACGTGTGTTTGTGTGTTTGTACGCGTGTGTATGTGTTTATGTGTGTGTGTTTGTGTGTGTGTCTGTGTGTCTGTGTGTGTAGGTGTGTGTGCATGTGTGTTTGATTCTGTGTGCGTGCGTGTATTTGTGATTGTGTGAGTGTGTGCGTGTGTGCGTGTGTGTCGGTCTGTGTGTGTGTATGTATGTGTGTTTATATTTGTGTGTGTGTGTGTGTTTGTGTGTGTGTATACCTGTGTGTGTTTGTGTTTGTGTAACGTGTATGTGTGTGTGTGCGTATACGTGTGTGTATGTGTGTGTGTGTGTGTGTCTGTGTGTGTGTGTTTGTTTCTGTGTTTGTGTGTGTGTGTCTGTGTGTGTGTATGTATGTGTGTTTGTGTGTGTGTAACGTGTGTGTGTGTGCGTATACGTGTGTGTGTGTGCGTATACGTGTGTGTGTGTGTGTGTGTTTGAGTGTGTGTGTGTGTGTGTGTGTGTGTGTATGTGAGTGTGTGTGTGTGTGTGTGTGTGTGTGTGTGTGTGTGTGTGTGTGTGTGTGTCTGCAGCATTCCTCCAGAGTAATTGCTGTGAGGAGGTCTGAGGTCTCTGACAGTCAGCCCTGCTGATGCGGGTCAGGCCTCTGAACAGCAGGCAGTGATTGAGCATCTTCCTCCTGACACAAACCTGGCAGACTCGGCGAGAGCTGAGTGAGTCGGACACTGACAGAGACGGAGCCAGAAACGTCAGGAAGCAGGAGAACTGTGAAGCCAGTGGACATGAAGGAACCCACAAGGGTTCAAAACTCTTCTAGCAGTAAGTTAGAGTTTACAATCTTGAACCAGAATCTCCTTTTCCCCCATTTTCATTCAATTCTTTTCTCAGCCGTCAGAACACTTGAGTCCAAATCAGATCAAAATGATTGAACTCGAGGAGATCTATCTAAGACTGGCATAACATAATTTACTCTAATACTTAATATTTTATCCACTTGGAGGAACTCTCTTTTTAAAAAATAAGGTTTTTTGAAACATTGTAATTTTTTCTTTGGTGTTATTTAGTTGAAATTTGATGAATATGAGTCGAATAATTTATTATTCGCTTCAAGGAGATATTGTTCATATTTGACTCACATTATTATTATTATTATAAGTATTATTATTATTATTACTATGGGCTTTTTTGATCATTACTTCACAACTATTTACTCCAATTGTGTCCAAACTGGCTCACATAAATTTACACCAGGAGATCTATCTCACATATACTTTAATTCACTTCAATAGTTCATATTTTACCCATTAGGGGGAGTTTTTGCGGGACAACACAGTTTCTCCTTTTGCATCTTCTCAACCATAAATCCAATTACGTCTAAATTTAGCTCTTATGAATCGACACAAGGAGATTTGTTTCGTTTTATTATTGAGCTCAATTAAGATAATTATCTGTATTAATCGTCATTATTGAGTCACTGTGGGATCTGATCTTAGAGCATGTTGATGACATCATAGAAATAATTAGGTTGAGTCAATATGGACTGATTGAGATCATTAATATTCACATAGACACATTTAATTTGAGGAGATCAGTCAAGGGGGATTGCTGGTACAATGCAGGGGATTGGGGGCTTTTCAGGGCTTTTTATAACCGTAGAGCTAGTCTGGTTATGGAATCTACATCTTGGCTTCAATCTCCTCTTTTTTAATGTCTCCTGTGTTGTGTGGAGGCTAAGAGAGCGCTGGTGTTGGTGGTTTTGGGACATTAAAATCAAAGTGACGAGACGTTCTCTGCCTTAGCAGATCAAAAAACAAGAAAAGTCCTCTTTAATGCACACGTTTATAGAGTTTCTCACTCCAGATTGGGTTTTTTTTCTCATTTCTTATCACTTGTTCATCTCTTTTTTGTGTTTTAGCCCCTACATTTCTAATATCATTTTAAGGATGTAAGCAGGAAGTGTTATTTTTACCATGTCACAGAGTTACACGCATCATATTCACTTTGTAACCACAGATACACCAATAATCGACCGGTTTGTATTTCACATTGAAAAAATAATAGATTTGATGATCATGTGTCAACGACTTTGGGTTAAGGGCCCCGGTTTGGGTGATGTTTGAATGACAGGCTGTCAGTTTGGGTTTGATTTCGTCAAGACAGAAAAGAAAAAAGTGCCACTTCAGGCACAAAGTGATCTGTCAATCCGCTGTAAAAAGTTCAAGCTTGGTGAACACACCGTGTGGATGACTAATATGAATAAGACGGCACACCTCCATCGGTCTGCTCGTTTAGAAAATGGAAAAGAGGCGAGATTCAGTTTTTTTCCTGTGCGGTTAAATTCTCTTCATTTGTGAAAGCAGGCACAAAGGAGTTACAAACTTAAATGTTCATTTTGCTCGAATGATCATTTCCTAAGTAAGCTCTGCATTTGTGGGCTCTCATTATCCCAAACCCACAGGACCTCATCTGCAAAGTCAGAGAGAATCTCCTGCACATCTAAATCTCATCATAGGGGTCCGTCTTCCTTCACACTGCTGCCGCTTTATGGGTGAGACCTCTGCAGAGGCCCCATTTATGGGGCATGGAAATAATGAGGCATATTGGGAACTTTACTATTACATCTCAAAATCGGCCACCGCCCACAAAGACGAGCCAGGCAGCCCCTCAATACTGGGGGCTAAGTGTTAGAAAAGCCTCTCTGCAATAGTATTTATTATTATTTCCTGTAATGTGTGTGCTCAGAAGTGAAATGACACGATCACTGTTTGAAAATACTACGATTCAAAAACCATCTTATTTTCAACGCTTACTCTCCAGCGAGGTGAAGAACGTACCTTCCTTACATCGTGAAGGTCCGCCATTCTCCTGCTGCTGAGTAACAACGATCACTGTGGTTGGGAGACGGGGCTGGGATGTCGATACGGGCCGAGGCAACATTAGAAGTGTCATTATTGACCTGTTGTCCTACGGGACAGGTGATCAGTCTTGACAAATATGCCCCGCGGGCTACGTTTAACTGGCAGGAATGTTAAGTCACATATAACGAATGTTAAGTCACATATAACGCTCATTTATATCGGCATGTTTAAAAAAACCTCGAGTCCCCCGAGAAAACTTTTTTTTTAATCTTGTGCACACAAGATATATTCAGAATTACAAAGGCGGGCCTGTTCTTTGAAACCCACTAGTGTAGCTGCTGCCTGTTGTATTTCAGTATGTGCGTTAATTGATTCCTGCTGACGACGATCCCATACATACGACAAAAATCTGTTAGAATATGATTCTGTTACCTATTTTTTTCTGTTTATGGCGTAAGCATTTGCTTTTATTTCCATTTGCTGCTTAGTGTATTTTTAGTGCTCTTATTGTGAAGGAACACTATTGAAGTTAAGTTTTCGGCATTGTGTATGTGTTCTGCCTAGATGAAATTAACGTACGCTCCTGTGTGATTCTTGAACAAATTGTTTGGCATTTTGAAGTGAAATCAAAAACTTTGTAAGCCCTCAGAACTTTGCCCTCAGAATGCAAAGTTCACAATTTGTATCACCCATAAGGAAAAAATAAGCTGTGGAGGAACAACCCCGAAAACTCTTGGAACAACAAACTTTTATGAGACACTGCACATTAAATCCCCCCGAGGAACAAAGAAAGTTTCAAGGAGCTAACGTTAGCAGAGCGGCTAAAGCTAGCGGTGGATCAGAACCAGCCACGAGCCTTGAAGTCCCTGAACAAAGCCAACATATAACAACATATAATGGACTGAACGAGGCCTACAAAGTTTTATTTCCAAGTAGAAATGTCATACGGTTGGTTTAAGAAACGCACCGCGGGGAGGACAGAGGGGACATTAACTTCAACAGGCCAGAATAAATGCACAATGCCGTACAGCTTTGTTGAATCCACTGTAATCCTTCAGAGTAAGAGCACTTAAAATACGTCTTTTTCATTTAAATAGTGATTTAAAAAAAAAGAAATCGGCTGGTCAAACTTTAAAAAATCAGCGATCGGCCAAGAACATTTCCATCAGTGGACCTCCAGTTCCAAAACTTCACCTTTGCTCAAATTGCTGCCTAAAACATGGCTCCCACTGACAGGTGCAATTGTAACAAGATAATCAATCTTATTCTGGCTTCACCTGTCAGTGGTTCTAATGTTGTGGCAGCTCTGTGTACATTATGTGTCTACATCACAGAGAGTGAAGGGGGATTAGGGCCGTATCTTCTCTGCAAATCTATTAGCGCTGATTAAGGAAAGAGACAAATCAGGGGCAGCCGATCTTGCCAAGAAATTGTCTTTCCGCTGAAACTCCTTTGGCAGAGTTAGAAACCTCAAACCAGAGATTGAATTGCACCATTTTTTCACACATGGGATATCCGACCAGTTGGGCGCGCTACCTAGGCGTGATGTAAGGAAACGTTTTTAAATCCGTCATTCCTTACCCTCACAGGAGCGTCCGTCAGCCCTCAGGGAGAATCCCGGGAAGCAGGAGCATTCCGGCCTTCCGTCCACCGCCGCGCAATTTTGCTCGCATGGCCTATTTTCTGAAAAAGACCAAAAAAAAAAAGGTAACGCAATGATGTCAAATGAAAGATTCAGTGTTACCGCACCCCAGAACAAGAGTTCAGAGTGAGACACAGGAGATCTCTGTGGTTCTGGGCGGGAGAGGAGAACTCAATTTGCTGTTTTGCTGTTGGCTCACTTCCTTTTTCCACGTTGATCCCTGACCTGGTCATAATGTGTTTCCTACTTTTCATCCACCCTGTGGTACCTCCACCCTGGTGTCATGGAAACCACAGAAGAAAAACATTATAAAATGGAGAAGTTGTGCGAGTGGGTGGCTGATGGTGGGGAGGAATGGACCTCTCGTGAAGAAGGGAGAGTTTATCTGTCTACAGCAGATTGGACCGACTCCTCCTATCAAGACGACATGAAGATGCAAAGGTCCGGACTCTGACTAGGATGCAAAGGTGAATGGAGGTGCTTGTGAGGCCTCCCATCGTTATGGCGCATGTTTCTAACCTTCACAGGGGTTGACTGGGACAGGCGGCTCGGTGGGAGGTGGAGGCGGTGGGGTGGGCTCCGCTCCCGCTCTGTCATCCTCCTTCAGTCTATTCTCGTCATCCCCCGCCTCTGCAGAAAACATGGACAATCTTACCACAGGGCCGACGAATTAAGGATTCCACGGCTCCGTCTACCGCAGCCGTGGATGTGGGAGCAGTGAAGGTGAGACAGGAAAACACATCGCCTGCAGAGAAACATTTGGTTTTATTAGCGCGCCTCATCAATCACTGTAATTTTGGGTGAGCTCTGGCATTAGCATCCTGTTGAGACAGGCTTGTGTCGGGGGAAAAAAAAGAAGCTTCCTTTGATAAAAAAATAAAAAAGTCTGGCCCGGTGCAGAAACGTCACGCAGCATTACCTTAAAGCACTTTTAAACCACAAATCTGAGGAGAGGCCCGGTTTGTGCACAGAATGTGTGTTTTTTTTTTTTTTGAAACAGCGATACGCTGAGAAGCTTTTGAACCACAGCAGAGTTGTGATTAGCTGAGCGTCGCCGCTCGACCGGGAAAGGGATGTCGGTGTGTGCGATCAAAATAACTATCATTAGGCAGCATCGGCGCTCGCAGACAGGAAGGAACTCAGAGACCGGGATGATGATACGCTGTGAATGTGTAAGAAAGAAATTACAACAAATTGAGTCTTCCAGACAGAAATGCCGACGGTGCTTCCAACGCGTAGATGAACCAGAAAATCAAAAATGTCAGCTCGTGGTTTGAGACGTCTGTCGTCAGTGTGCGACACAAACAGAGACCGCTGGTCCTCCTCTTACCTCGCCTGCATGCGAACGCGTCCTCCTGCAGCACGTATCCAGGGAAGCACTCGCAGCGGAAAGAGCCGGGCGTGTTGACACATTTGTGGTCGCAGATGTTGCCCTCATATATCAGGCACTCATCCATGTCCTCCACCTCAACAGGGCCCTCCACCGCATTCCCGCCATCCTCCTCGCCGATGGAGAAGGCCTCTTTAGGGTAGAGGCTGTCAGACACTGCAGGGAGAGAGAGACGCGGCCCATAAAACCCAATAACCTTTACAGGAACGAGGACACCTTTTAATCCGAATGATGGTAAGAAGAAGAAGGAGGAGGAGAAGGAGAAGGAGAAGGAGAAGGAGAAGGAGAAGGAGAAGGAGGAGAAGAAGGAGAAGAATGAGAATAAAAACAATATTAACAATAATAAGAAGAAAAATAAGAATAGGAATTTAAATAATAATAATAATGATGATAATGATAATAATAATAATAATAATGACAATAACAGGAATGACAAACGTTATAATGAGGAAATTTTCTTCTTCTTTTTGTTATTGTAGTAATTTCAACTTATATGTAAAGACAGACAGACAGATGGATAGACAGACAGACAGATGGATAGACAGACAGACAGATGGATAGACAGACAGACAGGCAGATGGATAGACAGACAGACAGATAGATGGAGAGACAAACAGACAGACAGATGGATGGACAGACAGAAAGATGGATAGACAGACAGACAGATGGATAGACAGACAGACAGACAGATAGATGGATAGACAGAAAGATAGATGGATGGACAGACAGACAGATAGACAGACAGACAGACAGATAGATGGAGAGACAAACAGACACACAGATGGATGGACAGACAGAAAGATGGATAGACAGACAGACAGACAGATGGATAGACAGACAGACAGATGGATAGACAGACAGACAGATGGATAGACAGACAGACAGATGGATGGATAGACAGACAGATAGATGGATAGACAGACAGATAGATGGATAGACAGACAGACAGATGGATGGATAGACATACAGATAGATGGATAGATAGACAGATAGATGGATAGACAGACAGACAGATGGATAGACAGACAGACAGATAGATGGACAGCCTGTCTGCTTTAAACAGATGGATGGAAGGATAGAGAGAGAGAGAGAGAGAGAGGGTGGATGGGTGGATGGATGGATGGATGGATGGATAGATATATGTGACATCATTGATCCTTGAAGATCGTTAACGAGGTTCAAAATAAGTCTAATATACAAGAATAATAGGCAAACTACATAAAATGTTGCACTTTGAATGATATCAATTTACAAGAGCTACAAGAGAAATGTTGAATGTATAATATAAATATTCAAGGTAATTATAACTATAGAAGAACTAGGATTAATGATTCACCTTACTGGAATGACAGAATATGTCATCGGCCTAAATAATCCTCAGTTCAAAGTTCAAAAATATATTTATTTATGTTAGAAAAGCCACCAATTTCTATGTTTTTACATTTTCAAATAAAAACATGAAACGTCCACATTAATCGTAACAAGATGCACAAACTGCATCAAAACAAGTTCAAATGAAGGAGCCGTGTAGACGTGGTGTAGTAAAAGGCCCTGGGGAACGTTTCGCCACATTTCTGAGGATTTCTTTGTTGTGACGTCTGAACCCAAACGAGAAAGCTGAATGTCTTTCATCACATAAAAAGGAAAAATAAAGTCAAACAAAAGAAGAAGCTTGCCAACGAAAGATACCCGATCACTAAAGATCTCATCATTTTAACAAAAAACTCAAAGAAGTACAGCGCACTGCAAAAACCGCCATACTAAAACTTAAATTCAGATTCATTTAATCCAGATTGAATGCAGCATCATTCAGGCGCTGGATCTCTTTCATACTGGAAGGCCAACCATTCTTGCACTTTTTCACGAGGGTTGGAGCATCTCACAACATTCCATCCTGACAGCTATTATAAAGACAATTGATTTACGTGAGCTTTAATAACTAACGCTGCTCCAGTGCCTTTTAAACTACCGGCACCTGAGAACGCCTACCTTTTTGTGGTGCTGAAGTGGAGGCCAGAGCGGGTTTCTCTCGGACGGCTGAGTGCCGGTCTTCTGGAATCCTGCTGCTGCTCTCCTCGCCCTCGCAGCACGTGAGGAAGACGTGTCTACAGTGGAAGCCCAGGAGGTGGTGGGCTTCGCAGCGGCCGCCCTCGCGGCGTAGCTCCAGTCCCAGAGAGCAGCAGTCGCAGCATTCCTGCGGGTCACACAGGTGGTTTCATCTCAACATGGAGGCCAGTGTGTCTGACAGACGTTTCTACGTGCGTTTATGAAAAGGATTACTATCTCACACTTAACACTGGAAAAAACTAGACTATGCTGTCGTCCCCGACAACAAGGGAATATCCCTGAAAAGCCGCCGGTCCCCTGCATTGTCCAAAAAATCTGCCTGCATGAAGCCCTCAAATAAAACGTGAGTCATTATTAATCTAAAAGTGTCCATATTGACTAAACCCGACTATTTCTATGAAGTTTAAGTCAAAGTCAACTTTATTGTCATTTTCTGCACATGTGCAGAAACTGAAGTGTCATTTCCCTCCATCCACGGTGCAAAAATGCAAAAACATATAAATATATGTACAAAATAAGTGCAAGTGATTTAATTTACACAAAATATAATATAATCTAAAATATATATATGCACATATACTTAAAAGCATTTATATGTACACATGCAAACACACATACATACACAACAGCAAGGGGGGGCTTCAGAGTCAAGAGGGGGGGGTTGAAGTCAGCAGTCTGCTCTGAGATCAGATCCCACAGTGACTCAATAATGAAGATAAATACAGTTTACCAGTTTTTGTTTGAAGAGAGATTTCCTTCATATGAGCTAAATTTAGACACAATTGGATGTTATGTTTGGGTGGTGAGAGTAAAAAATAAAACTTTAGTCAGTGACATATGATCAGTTCAATCATAATGATCAATAAAATATGATAAATACAAGTTAGATATCCTTGAGGCGGTTCATAGGAGGTCAATCTGGACTGGTTTGGAGTTTATGTAACCCAGCCAGGAAGGGGTCACAGATGAGTTTGCTTTATAGCGCTGGGCCCAAGCCCGGATAAACGGGGATTGGTGCGTCATGAATGGCGTCTGGTTTCAAATATATGCCCAATCAATACGCGGAAAATGAAACTGATTTCCAAACTGGATTCGTTGGGGCTCGGTTTGACAAATAGTCAGTGGTTCTGTTAGCTAACAGAGTGCCAGCGGTAACTAAGGTTGGAAACAGACGATCTGCTTTGGCCAACCCCGAAAGGGGAAGAGCGGAAAAGACGGAGAAGACGAAGAAGGTTGGGAATTTATGTCTGAAAAACAGCGTTTTTCAAAAAACACAGTTTTTTTTGTAAAACACATTTAACTCCCCCTAGTGAATTAAATGTGAACTACAAGAAAAAATGAAATATGATATAGAAAGATAGATCTCCTTGAGTGGATTCAGAAACACCAAAATGTCTGAGTAATAGTACCCACAGATACAGTAAACAAGGTGTTTTATACTCGCTTCAGAAGACCCCAGGTGTCGCCACGGCAACGTGTCCACAAACGTGAGAATGTCAGCTATATAAAAACTGTTTTCTTTTACTCGGCGTGTTTGTCCTTTGTCGATCAAATTGATGCGGATGTTTTATCGACTTGCATGTGTTTTGCCCTGTCCGCCACCGTAACCAACATCATCATCATCAGTTTGGGGCACAACGAAACATAAAACGGAAACAAAAAACCCCTGAGATGTACCACAGCTGTAGAATAATAATCTTAAATCTACAGTGGTCCAACAGACGGAAGGTGAAATCCACTATTTCACAGCTGTACAGCGGGATTGAGTTAACAGTAACGGCGTGTTTGCTCCAGGGCCCGTGGGCCGCCGTGATGCGACCCCCCCCTTTATTAACGAGCCACTGCTACTGTAATATCAAATTAAATGTCAATCTGGCTTTGCACAATTTCAAAGAGCAATTTCCCATTTCTGAGGTCTGCTTTGAAGACAGCAAAGCTTCAGGATTGTGGGAATCTTCTCTCTCGGCGCTCCAACATTTTGATCTAAGTTAAATGAAATGTTATTCAATTATTCAAGGTAATTGAATAACAGAGAAAAGGCAGCGAGGATCAGAGGAGATATTTAGAGGGAAGCTGCTCCAGAAGACTAACACCGGCTGCAAACTGGTACCGTATCAGGTTATTATGTTTAACTGTGAACCAGTGGAAACATGTTTTCCCCCAAAATGCTGTGGTGTCTGCTAACAAACGCTTGCCTTGAAAACATTAGGCCCACATCTATCGCCAGGATTCTCCTGACACATATCTCCGGCTCTGGCGGCATTCATTCCAGCCAAACACTGACTTTCTTCCTGGAAGCCATGGCAGCATTGACGTCGGGCATTCCTGGCAGAGACAAGAGCACAAGAGAAGGAGATGAAGTGTTTGGACCGTGGCGTCGCGGCAACGAGCGGGGCCAGCTATTCTTCCCAGAATGCAGCAGCAGTGAGTGAAATGTGTTTGGTAAGATGCTTTTAATTAACAGGAGGGATGAATATGGAAATCTGAAGGTGACAACTCTGAGGACTGCTGAGATTTCCCCCCAAAAATTGAAGTTAAATGGGACTGATGGGTCAAAAAGGCACAACAACAACAACAACAACAATGAATCAAACTGAGCAGGTAAACAGACATTTAGGATGCTTTAGTTTGCAGAGCTACATGGCATGTTTGATAGCGGCCTCACCAACATATGGAGTTTCTATCTCGTGTGGGTGGGTCCATGCTGCTGCAGTGACCGCTGACTGAAGCCCACTTCTGCCCCGTCTCACAGCAGGTTTTCACCAGCTCCTTCACGGACACTACGATCGATCACAAACCATTTCAAATCACATACAATGGTAGCAATTCAGCAGGAGGGAGACAAATAACAAGAGACTATTAAAGAAAAAAAACGAGGTTTCGTGGTATTTACAATGGAAGTCTTTGTGGAATTCCACTCCTGGAAGTAAAGTTGCTCTAACTTTCCTTGACAGTGAGAATTATGAAACCTCATGACCTCCAGGAGGAGAACGATAGAGTCACACATTAACACTTCATCTCCACCTCAGAGCAGGAGGAGGCAGGAAAATGTACATGTGTTCCCCCCAATAACAGGGCAGAGCATTCCTGCTTTGATTTGTGGCTCCTGTTCTACTGTTGAAAACATAACTCATGACACAAACGCCTCCGCGGTCAGCAGCGCCGACAGAACATTTGTCAATTTTCATGTCCAATAGAAGGTTTTCACATAGTTTGGACTGTTTCAACTTTAAATGATCAAATCTTTTCAGAACCAGAACGCTTTATTTGTGATTATTCGTGAGATGAGGTGCATGAATTTTTTTTTATTTATGTTATTTATTCTCAAAATATTTATATTTAAATAATGGATTTGTTGCATTTAAAGGCTCCCGGAGTAGAAATTTAGCAAAGGTGCAAATTATTATTTATTATATATAATTTTCATTAATATTGATCAGAAGAAGAAGAAGAATCTAAAAAATAAAAACGGAAATTCTTTAATTTAAAATAACCCCAATAAAATTCTTACTTTAAGTGAAAAAAATGAAGAAAAAAAATATATAAGAAACTACACAAAAATTTCAACTTCATATAGTTTTTAGAGGCCACTAAAAACTCAATTAAGGTAAAAATACAAATTAAAATGCAACTTTGAAGAGCGGTGGTGGGTGCCGTCTCAGAAAGAATAAAAATACAAGACAAATTGAACACATTGTGGTTGTAGTTAGAACAAAATAAAATAAAATAAAATAAATAAAATAAATAAAATAAATAAAATAAAATAAATAAAATAAATAAAATAAATAAAATAAAATAATAATTACAATAATAACAAATTTTTTTTTTTTAAAAGTATATAAATGAATAAATTAAATTAAATTAAATACAAAATTAATAAATTAAAATAAAATACTTTTAATAGACATAACAGTTGGTGAACCCTGTTCTCTTTGAGGCTGTGAACAGGAAGAACAATGCATGGGGCTAAATGTCAACATCAGCCTACATTCGCGTTATGACATCCGACGGGCTTCATGAATGAATGTTTGAAATTTCCATCCGCTAGATATTTGCTGAGATATTTCAGTCGGGACAATATGGAGGAGCATCTCGTCGTCAGGCCCCTAGAGGCCGACGCTGCCTTTCCTAGAGCTAAGGCTAAATTAGACCCTCATAATATCGTCTGAGGCTTATCCTGAAGAAAGACAAAGAGAAAAAAAAACCCAGTTTATATGCAGTATTTCTTGTATGTGTGTTTAAGGTCCTTTTTGCATTTTAACTTCCGAATCCACTTTATTTTTGCTGAAACCCTTCTCCTTGACCTTGACCTAAACATGACCAGACTTATGAAATTCCTGAATGTAGAATGAAGTGCATAATTTAAAGATTTAGAAAGGTGAAAATGTAAAAATTGAAAGGCCCGACGCTTCTTTGATATATAACTACAGCATCCGCCACGGCTTTGTAGTTAAAGCGAGTCCCTTTGAACCTGAGTCAATGTATATCAAAAGACAGAAAACATAATTATTCATCCTCCCTCTTCTGCCTCCTATTCATTTTCTCCAGGTGGAATCAGTTCCTAAACGAGGAATGTATACAGAGTTTAAAAAAAACAACAAATGTATACGACCGGTGGATGAAACGCCTGCGGAGGAGGGTTCATTTCAACTAAACAGCTTCTGGAGATGAAAACAATGATAAACTATCTCAGCCCGGCTGCATCTTAGCCTAACGTGGACCTCTTCCTGTCTCCTTGACACACCTTCTAATTAAACCTGCATCACAACACGCTCCATTCATGCGGCGCAATAATTAGCCAGGCTGATTCATTGCGCCCATGAAAGGTGGCCGAGGAGCTTCTCTCTCACTCTTCCCAGCCTGTCGATGACATTTAATCATTTAAGCGGGATTAACACCAGATGCTTAGTCCATATCCAAAACCGGTGACATCACACCCTCTAGAAAAACACGGAGCAAGGAGAACAAGCACAAAGGGAGACTCTGGACACGTTTTGAGCTTACATAAGGCCCCAACTAATCCAGGCTGCTGTGTTTTTACTGTACCTTTAAGGACATGGCAGTGATTTATAATACAGGTGGGCTAGAGAGAACACGACCGGCAGAGTGAGTAACAGCACACGCCGCGTGTCCGGGACAGGGGAACACGTACGGTCGAGCATGCCGGATGATTGATGCTGAAAGCTTGAAAGCACGTCCGTATTTGTGGGCGTGCGCAGGGCCTGTAGTGACACCTCTGACATGAGTAGTCAGAGACATGCAGCTTCTTCTGAAACACTAATCACTGCCCAAGAACAGCTGGTTCTGACATAACAGGGAGGTCCGCTGTCATCGGGACTGGATTTCCAAAATGGTCAATTCAGGATTCAATTATCCACAACTTGTGTCTCAATCATCATGTGGTCGGTCTTTTTTCTGGTCTTAATCAGGGTTGGGATTAATCAAACCGAGCCCAGAGGTCTAAACATCCTGGATGAAACGCTAACAATGCACTCCGGGGGGATTCGTGACCAACGGCGAGGAGAATTATTTTGACTCTGTGTTTCCTGAAGCTACACACGGCCTTGAAACACCCGAGCATGTATTGTTAGGATTAGATATTCTTTTTGCTCAGTACTTTGCTTGAGTTTATATAAATCTCCTCCTCTGACTGAATATTCTCCACCTTCTATATTCCAAGGTGTGCTATTCCAAGGAAATTTGCTCATTCCTGGCCAGAAGAAATCCATCCAAATCTTGATTTTGAACCAGATGGATGAAAGTAATACTGAGGGATAATATTACGTAACTTGCTGTTTTTTTCTAGACAGTTTTTTGGAATTAACTTTTTTCCTGTATTAGGCCTCATTATAGCAATACAGGAAGACTTATAAGGTATAATTTAATGAAAGTTTTACTGTATTTCATATTTGGAGGAGAAAATTGCTTTCCTGTGTGTATTTATAAGACTGAGTACGGAAGAAAACAGCTATTACTATGTTATAACACATCTGTAATCTCTTTATATAAACATGTTAGATGATCAGTTGTATATTTTTTAGATTTTAAGATAGTTTAAGGGATAAAAATGTGCAATTTGATATGAAAGCTCGTATTTCAGATTTGAAGGAGAAAATTGCATTGATGTGTTTTTATACATGAATCTAGGCTGATGGGTTACTGTGCGCCAACATATTAACAATCTCTTTCCACTTAAAACAGTAGATGATAAGGTACCTAGATTTATATCAGCCTTTTTTAAGTAAGGAGATTTAATTGTGGTTTTTTAAATAAATACATAAAGAGGAAAAGAGAGCTCTTAGTATGTTAGAGCATAAGTTGTTTTTTTTAGCTTTATATAAGGGATGAATTACTTCAGAAGACAAATGAGTTAAAGAAAGATACATAATATTTATTTAGTGCATTTCATATTTGGGGGAGAAAATTGCCGTGTAAGGTGCATTTAAGGGTGATTAATTAAAAAAAAACAAATGCAGATCTGTTTTTGTGTTACAGTATATCAGCGATATCTTTCTACTTATACAGTAATAAGGTGATTTCTTTTCTTTCTTTTAGATTTATATGAGGGATTCATTCATTCAGAAGATAAATGAGATGTCGAGAGAAACATAATAATATTTATTTAATGTATTTCATATTTGGGGGAAAAATTGCCTTATAGTGTCGATTTTTTTTTTTTTAAAAGTTCAGATCTGTTATCACGTTGAAGTACATCAGAATATCTAATTCCACCTTATTAGTAGATGATTAGTAGGGTTTTGGTTTTTTTTCCTGATTCATGTCAGGTTTTTCATTAAGGATGTTATGGATGGGAGTGACACCAAATTCCCAGGAAATGACCTGGACCCCATCCAAGCAGAGTGAGCCATCTTCTCCCTAAACTGATCTTAACGGTAGCGTCTCATTTCAAATGAAGTCTCACATGACCAGCTCCAGAATTCACCCCCTTTCTTTTTCATTACAAGTGAAATTATAAATGTGGCCAGCCCTAACATTTATGCATTTTATGATAAACACGCTGGAGCTGTTCTATCGTTATTCCACGTCGCCTCCCGCTTCAGATTCATCAAAGAATCTGAGCGTTCTTGTATTTTAGTTCCATGTTGAAGTCGGTGCTGGGCAAAAATACGACGGGGGTGTTACGGAGCGAGGACGCGGGGAGGTGCGTTTCAGATGAGGTGATTACTGGGGAGATTGGGAAAGCAGCAGCCTCATGGGAAACTGGTAATCACAGCGGCTCTTGAGGCAGCAGCGAGTAGAGTCTGGCAATCAAGCCACAACAGTGGTCTCATTCATCACATGGGTATTATGCCTCTTACAGGTACAACCTCCAAGAAATCCTATACCAGGTCCGGCCCAGCATCAGAAGGCCTAAACAATTCCATCCCCCCTCCTGAGTACACAGAGGAGGAGCGAAGGCGAATGAGCAGGAATTATTGACTGACAGACGAAAACATTTATGTTGGGCTGTCGTCCACAGCAAAGACGGCTCATTTATTCACGCTCAAATGGTTGCATTATCTATCTTTCTTTTCACTCTCCAAGAAATTATCCAGGATTATTATCAGCTTTGTTTTTCCTTTACCTTGGTCCCATGACCGGGCCAGGAGGAAAAAACTTCACTTTCAACCCCAGACTCTCTTGCATGAGGCCATAATTCCCAAATGAAGAGCTGGATTTTATCCTAATGCGCTGGAAAAGTCCGAAGATGTTTCTCCGGTGAGAAATGAAATGTTTTCCCCTGAGAAAAAAAGGGGTTTCTATAATGGCTCGCAAAGAACATTTTAACATATTACCCTGATTGACGAAAAAAAACAGTTGGGGCAAACAGCGTCAAGAAGTCCATTTTTATTCCCCACTGGTGTTCACTCCCACAGACGCCAGCTCACAGTGGCATTCACAATACTCTATACTCTATACATACCTGTGGAGGCCAGGTGCTGAAAAGGAAAGAAAGGGCCTGACAGGTCTCAACAAACATCATAGTGCAGTAAAATGGTTAACTACACACCTCTGGATTTTAGTTTACTGGGAGTAAAAAAAAACCACAAATAGGACAAAGTTCTCCAAATCCTGAATATGTGCTTATTAATATATAATAACTAATTATTTTTTCTCATTCATAATTTAGGATCAAGCACCGGACAGCGAAACTACCCTGAGTACATAAAGAATAGGGTAATTATCTTCTAATATCTTTTCTATCTTCTCTTCTAGACATCTTTTCTAATCACTTCATCATCTGCTTTTTTTTTTTTCCTTTCTTTTTCTCACAGTACAGACTGTAGTGCCTCAAAAGGAGAATGAAAAGACCCTGATAATCACATGAAAGTCAAGAAACCTCGCAGAAAAACCTCAGGGGAGAAAAAGCGAGGAGAGAAGAGAAGCTGCACTTTCCCTGCAGCATTTATCAAATATAACAAAAGCATGGCATTAAACGTTATTTACAAAACTCCAGAGAATTACAGACAGCAGTTCTCTCGACTAGCAAGCATAAAAAAATGAGAACTATCTAAGTATAGTTATTTTGTCCTCTGAGAAAGGTAGATAAATGCTATCCAGGGAAAACCGCCTCTCACGGTCGATTGTTTTTGCTGGAGCGCTGCCAGGTTGAATCGAGTGATTATGAATACCTTCTCAAAAAGGCCGAGGTGTGTGAGAAGGAAAAAGGAAGTTGTCTTCTTAAAGAGTTACAACCTCACGCCGTCGTCGGCTGTGAGGCATTGAATGAGTCACAACACCGCGATGACAGTGAACGCATGATTACTTTGCTTTCAATCGTTGTAGTCAAAAAGAAAAGATGTGGTGGTGAGATTTATTCAAAACTCTGATAAATATTAAGACCGGCCGATACCGTTTTGGACCGAATCCGATTATTTCTTTTTCTTTAAAGCTTTAACTTCATAATGAGCGATTGTATTTTAAGTAATCTTATTTTGAAGGATTACAGTGGAAGTAACAAGGCTGGTCGGCATTGTGTGTGTATTCTGACCCGCTATGTGTATTTCTTAAACCAACTGTGACGTTTCAAAGGTAAAAAATAAAACTTTGTAAGTACATTATATTTTATTATATGTTGGCTTTATTCAGGGACTTCAGGGTACCGTGGCTGACTCTGAGCTACCGCTAGTTTTAGCCACTCTGCTAACGTTGGATTCTTAACTAGCTATGTTCCTCGGGCTGATTACGTTTGTTGTGCCAAACATTTTCAGGGTTGTTCCTCCCTCCTTATTCTGTCATTACTGGTGTCACAATAAAAGAGAGTTTCGTGTTTTCTCGTGTCTTCTGGTTTACTTGCGAGATGTTTGGCGGTAGCTCTTGCTTGGAGTGAGTGAACGGCGCAAAAAGTGAGGCCGCCAGGCCGATTACAGATTTTCATCAAACTTTGCCTCCCGGCACCGATCGTTGGGTGTACCTCAAATAAATATGCTAGCCTACCTTCTGCGTCCGCCTCCACGTCCGGAGGCTGGTAGTTGTGGAGGGTTTGGGGTTGCCTTTGAGGCTCTTCTCTATCCTCCCTCATCCTGACTGGAGCTCTGCTGGTGGGACTGAACTGTATTGTGGGATATGAGTGCAGCTCCTCGGTGTGCTCCTCCGACACTTTCTCTTGCTCCTGGTCAACAGATTGGGGTTGGCCATGACTCCCTGTGTGACCGCCCTGACTATGTCTGTGACGGCCAGAGTGGCCCTTGTTTGAGGGGGTGGTGCCAACCGCGTCTTTAAAGGCGTCCTGTGAGACTCTTTTTATGTCATTATTATGCCTTATGGTCTTTTCTCCTATTTCTTGTGGCGGCCTGTGGTGCTCTGTGGTCACTCTCTGTGTGGTTGTCAGTGAGGTTGATGTTTCACTCCGAGGCCCGGCCGTGGTTTGAACCATTTCATTTGTGATCTCAGCCTCTGGGCTCCGCTCAGCGTCGGGGCTGTGAGTCTCCCGCAACTCCTGTCTCCTGTCATCATAGGAGCTGGGGGAAGTGGAGCTTGACTCTGGGTAAGCTGGTGGTGCTGTAGTAGATTCCAGCGGCTGGGCCAAATCCTGAAGAGTGGAAGATGTCGGCCCAGCCAGTGTATAGTCATAATCCCCCGTGCCAAAATTGGGTGGGTCCTCCTTATACAGCGGGAGCGCGTTTCCCAGTGCCAGCTTGGAAAATGGTTCTGCAGGATGTGTTTGTCCACCACCTTCACCCAAAGGGTTTCTGTTTTCATCCGTGGTGACCCACATGGGCTTCTCAGAGCTACGAGGGTCACAACCAGGAATGGGTAAACACATCAACCGACCCCCGTCATTTGGACAGTGGCAAACCTGGCATTGATCCATTTGAAAAGAATGCCCCGCCTCGTACTTCTTATTGCCTTGGGTACAGCCAATCCGGTCGCACTCAGGACATCCATCTGCAGGCTGCGACACATCAATGCAATTCGGGGAAAGTTCAGGGCAGGGAATAAAATGACAACTTATCTTCCCGCCTCCCTGAGGACAGGAGCATTCAGTGCTCCCGAAATCCACAAAGTAAGATTCCCCCTCCGGGACTTTCCCTTTCTGGAAACCTGCTCGTTTGCAGTCATAGTACTGGTAACCCTCACAGGTGCATCCCCTCCGTGTGCAGGTGGGACAGCAGCCGCCCTTCTCCAAAACTGTGTCGATGCAGTTCTGCAGAACAGGGCAGTCCACTCCTGTGCAGTCTCCCTGGCTGAGACAGGTCTCCATGTGCAGAATCAGCCAACAGAAAAACAACGTCGCCTTCAGAAAGTTCATCTTGTATAAATAAAAAAAAATTTTAAATGTTGTGCGGGGAAAAATTCAAATGCTTCAACTCTGTTCTCCAATCTTAAACTTCAGGCTAGATTTGGGTCCAGAATAGAAAGAACGTTTCTCTCGTAGCCTGTGAAAACAAACAGAAATCATAATTTAGAGCAGAAAAGATGGTTTTTAGCTTGATATCAATCAGGTTGCTGATATATTTGAACCGTGTCTGCCTTTATTTGAACACCTGCCAACTGTGCATTTTTCCACGCAGACTCTTTTGGCAACAAAAGGGGATGAAAGCTGGGTTTTATATTTGATTGCATGTGAAAATGTTGCCAAAGTTGAATCCGGGAAGAGCGCGATAACAGCCCACCAAATATTGTCAGATGTTGAAAAGACTTTGTTGTAATAACAAAACCTCCCCTCTATGAAAATGTTATTGTCACACCGGTGGGTAAATTATATTATATCCTACACAGTGGGGGTCTTATTTAAATCCATTAGCATTGCAGTTGCTGGTGGAGTACAAACGGCACCAGCAGTCTGAGCTCCCACTCCCACACACAACACATAGTTTCCAGTGCAAGAAAATATATCCGATTAAATGGATTAAGGCCTAGAAATTAATGAATTTGATGGATCTTTGGATTGGATGGATTTTGTGCCAATCTAGAATGTGACAAAGCTTCATTTGAGAGAGCATGTTAAAAAGCAGGTGTTTTCTGCTTTTACTTGTCATGTTGTCATGTGTTGCTTTCATTTCTGTCAAATCTCAATCGTCTCTAGGGAACTTTCTTTTTTCTTTTTCTTTTTCGCAGGACAATCTGGGTCAGAATTAGAGATTTACTCATAATCACCCTGCACGACAAACCTTTCGACATTTCCTGTTGCAATGCGTCTGAGCTTTTTCAAACCTATTTGACTAATCACATTTTTTCTCAGTCTGCATACTGGAAGCCAGAGAAAATAGAGGTAGAAAATGATTACAAATGACTTTCTCTTCCATAGAAATGATCTATACTCCTCGGGTCAAGGTCGGGTCATGGATTGGGCTGTGGAGCTGTGACATTAAGCAGATTTATATGCTTATAAAATCTCAGCAACTTTCATCCATTCATTTTCTTTGACCCACTTATCCTGTTTAGGGTAACGGGAGGGGTTGAACTTTTCAAAGCTGACTTTTTGCAAGAGGGCGGGTACAACCTGAACAATCCGCTACTTCATCACAGGGCTAACGCGTGGAAAGACGAACTGACCTGGATCTGACCTTTTACCTGAATCAGCACCAAAACAACATGAACCAGATCTAATCCTCCACCAGGTTTCACGGAAATGTTACAATAAACCAACCAACACACAAACACACACAGGTGATAACATAAACTCCATGGTAGAAGTTCAAATCGTGAGTGAGAACCTCCGCCAACGGCCAAACCTACCTCTGAACCTACTTTGTTTCTTCCTCTCTCATTCTCTGAGCATCTCTCAAATACTCTAGCCATCGGTCGTGTCCTGCGCCCTCCACTTCAGCTTCTCTGTTCAGCCCACTGAGCTCCACCCATAGTTAAAACATCAAAGGAGTCAAGGGAACAAGGGTACCTAGACTTGTAGGGAACTACAGGTCTAGGTACTGTTGTGCCTTATCAGAGTTATTTTCTAGTTTTATTTTATTTTATTTAAAAGGCTGCAAAACACGTAACGGCCCCAAAATTGAATCATCTTTAGGATATGCCAAAACCTACATCTTGGAAAATTCCCACGCCAATCAGTTCATCAGTTTTTCTGTAATATTGCAAACAGACAAAACAAACCTGCCTTGGTGGAGGTAAAAATCATCGAGGGGTCATCGATATGTGCTCATAACATCTGCATCTCTGCCTGAATTTTTGAAACAAGCAAAGACAGCCGGACAAAACAAAGTGTGCTGCAGTTCCATTTCGGGAATCAATGATGTCTTTGTCTGCTGTGGGTTCTAAATCATTTTACCAGATCTTTGCAGTCTGTTTGCAGGCACAATGCCCATTGCCATGGGTGTGCTGAACTTGTACCAGAACGAAACCTTTGAGTGTTTGTCTATTCTTTGAGAGTGAAAAGGCAGGAAAAAAGGACACTGGTTGATAAGGAAACCTGATGGATTGAGTTCATCTGGTTTTTACCTTTAAAGACCTCGATGTGGCTGAATGAAAAACATTCTGTTGGGTTGTTTGCACAGCTATGAGTCAAGGGGATGTGCTACAACAGATTTCCTAACAAGGTCTGTGTGTTTTGCCATCCCGGTAGCCAAAAACTGACCTTTAACATCTCGCTCACTTCTCACGCGCACGTAAGCACGTGCAGGCAGCGGACTCCGTTGTCCGGCATCTACAGCGTTAAAACCTCATTCCATTCACTGAAATATAAATCCCTTTAAACATTTAAACACCGGGAATATGACTATTAGATGTGCTGAATATTATTTTAAAGTGTCAAAAAGAAGATTTAAGTAACATGTAAGATGATCAAACTTTTTTTTTTCTTTTTTTTTTTCCTGTCATCCGCATTATAAATCAAAACTTATTAACTGAAGCATGAAGTCTCAGATATTTGAATAACGTGTATTACTGTTATAGGTATTTAGTGGCGATTAATGCCTCTCAAGTAAATATCACTCACGATTGAAATTCTAAGATCTAATTCAAGGAACTTGTTCCTGTTATGTCAGGACGCCTAACGTGGAAATGAAAAATGCTGGAAGCAGGTTGTCATGTTTGACACTAAGAAAGATTTGCATTCATAAAAAAAAAACCCGCTACTTACCTTGCGTCTGGGAGCGATCAGTGCCGGTGTCCTGGAGGAAAATGCGCTTTAACTTTTTGCCCCCGACTCCAACTTGCGAGGCTGGAAGCTCCCTCGTTCGGTTTTTGTTTTTTTTATGGATGAGGGCGGGACGAACTCACACACAATTATCTGCAACTCTCCTCAAATAGCTCTCTTTTCTTTTCTTTTTTTTTGATATACAATGATGCAAAATACGAGAAATGAATGACGTCAGTGCTGACATTAAAAAAAAAAATTTAAAAAAAAAAAGATAGCAAGTGATGAGAAAAAAAAGCAGGGATTTTATTATCTTTTAAGAATTATTATCTATTTTTTTTAATTTGCGCATTGCACATATTCTAAATTCCCAGACATAACTGATTCACCTCAGTAGATTAACACTTAAATTCATGACATACATTTTTTTGTCTTTTTCCCCCCAGAAACTCCAACTGACACAAACATCATTAGACATGAGCTGAAGTCTGAAAACAGACCTTTTTGGATAGTTTCATCGTAATTACTAAAATTATACAAGATTTTATGGTGGACATTAACTACTGGCACTCAAAAAATAGAAGCTGGCTGGATGTTGCATTTACTTGAGAGCAACATGTGATGTTTTAAGAAATTATTTCATGTTTACAAGATGAACATAATTACATCCAGCAGGAATAACATGAAAGCAACTTAACTTTTACACGATTCAATTGTCCACCTCGATACAATGGAAACTTGCATTTCTGTTACTGTTAACGCTGTTTGATCCCAACAGGTAGTCTTTGGATTCATTTAATTACATCAATGAAAGTTTTTCCACATGATTAAATTGAACATCATTTGGGTGAAATAAAATCAATTTAGTCGGATTGTCATTTCTCAAGAAGGTAGTTGGATCAATCCAATAAATAAAATTGACCTTATTCCAAGTAACTAAGTTGTATCTACCTTATTAAGTCATATTGACCCAACCCAAGTAAACTAAGTTGGATTAACACAATTGCTTAATACTGAAAAATAATTAATCTTATATAAATACTTTCATGAATTTTTTAAGCTCATCCAAAGATTAAATTTAATCAAGTACTCTATTTTCCCTTGTAATATTTAATGCGTTTGCACTTTCTTTGATTACTTCCCATGTTATGCTACTTTATACTTTTGCACCACGACATCTCAGACAGGAATACTTTACGTTCTACTTTACTACATTTACCTGACTAGTTACTTTTCAGATTACAATTCTTCATACTATCCTGTCACGTGAAAATACATATCTCCAAAAGTATTGATATTTAATGTTAGTGATAAAGTGAAGGATTAAAAGTTTCCTTATGTTGAATTAAAAACGTCAAACTTGCCGTGGATTACTTTAAAAAATGCATTGAAAACTGTCTTCTGTTATTTTAGATTTACTTTTAAAAATTCTGCAGGCTACTACACAGACTTGTAGTGGGTTGATTTCACTATATGGTATTTGTACTTTTACTTAAATAAAGGATCTGAAAACTTCATCTTCCACTTGCACAAGAGTTTTTCATAACAATTTTACAGGAAACCTTATATTATGAACATATTTCTCCCTGAAATAAATATAGACAAAAGCTGCCTCAGTGCCTGAATAGACCAATCAGACGGGCCAAGGCAGCACAGGGGCCGTTGACCACTTTGTTTCAGGGGTCTGCCATGACTAATCAATGACAGAGATGAGTCAGCGGCCCCATTTTTAGTTTTTACTCTGTTGTGAAATGCATACGCGGTGTGAAGACTCCCCAGATGTTCTTGAATGTCTGTCCAGACTGAATAAAATTTTTTGCCTGTCATTCGGCATATTTGTGACTCCCATCAAAATTAGTAAACATCTGCAGAACCTCGGTATAAGAAACTCTCTAAGTCTTTAAAGGCCGACTATAGTTATCCTCCAGTCACAGCCATGGCTGTATTGATTTCCAGGTTTCAGTGTAAAACGTTGTGTCAGTCTGATCTGTGCTGGATGACATAGGTCCACTCCTGTTCAGCCCTGGATTGATCCAGTCTTCTGATCATAAATAACATATTGGACACATCAGTGTCCAATAAGTGGTCCCTCGTGGTCACAAGTGGTCATGGATAATCTCCAGAGAGGCTCAGTGGTCGCTAACCCTACCACGCAAAACATCATCAAAAGAAATCTCATTTTCAAACAGGGATGTTGTATAAAGGCTGAGGATTAGATAACAAGCATCACTCATGACCGTCACTAACTGTTTTTTCCCCCTATTACAATTAAATTATACCCTCTGTCAGGAGGCCGAGGTCCATCAGGATCAAAACCTCACGCCACAAAAAACAGCTTCTTCCCATCTGGGTGAAGGAAACCCACCCTCCTCCTCCTCATCCCCCCTTTCGCATTAACGTGGACTAGAGGTTCTTCCTCTGACGATGCTCTGCACTACAGCACGTCACTTTTATTTTATATAGTCATATCTATTCTTTATTTTCTCTTTTTATGTTATGCTTGTATTTTTGTGGCCGCATGATTTGCAGCAGGTCAAATTCCTTGTAAGTGTGACTTACTTGGCAATAAACCGGTTTCTGATTCTGATTGTCATTACTGTTGAATTATTTCTTCTACAACTCGTTGCCTTTTGTTCTCGATTGCTTCATGTCTTGCAAGTTTAGGGAGTTTACGGCCCTCTGTCTCCGGAGTGATGTCCTCACATCACACGCCTGGGACCAACTGGTCTCTTACCCCACAGTGGTTGACCTCCCCCTCACTCTTCTGGGGCTCAAAACCCTCCGTTCAGCGGTGGCTCTCAGCCAGTGAGATAATGTCATCTGACACACACTCATTTGGGAGACGTAATTGCGCCCCACGCGGTTGTAATTTCTCATTCATGCATGTTTGAATGGTGACTTATGCCGCTACTAATTGCCCGAGACCACAGACTGCAGCCCTGCCTCATAAAGAATGATGCACCTAATGGATACTTTCTCCTACTTCACACTTGGAATATTGAATTAAAGCTTAGGGTTTAGCACGATGTGTTCATTATTTGTTCTCCGAGCAGAGTGAAGTCATTCTTGCCTCAGTTCTTCTGACAATAATACAATCTGAATGATCTTAAGGCCTTAAATTAAAAGTGATGCCAGTGGCGGTGACATCATCGTGTATTTGGCCCCCTTTTTTTGGATCCGATGATAATATTCTGTGTCGTTTGAGTGAGGTATCTTCTTCTTTTGTTTAAACAGGTGGGTAGAGCCTCACAGTGTTTGCTGTAACCCTATAAGGTCGGAGGGATGCAGCGTGGGGCGGTCTGAAAAAAATGAATAGGTAATTTCTCAAGAATGATATAAGAATTATGAAAAACTCCTACTAGATATACGTATAAAGCTTATTTTCATGATAACCCGGAAATGTTATCTATTATCTAAATAATATCTTTTCATCTACACACTGCTGCAGGTCAATAAGAGGCATTGAAGGGAGGAAGTTTTAAAGCAAACCACTAAAGACCGGGCGCCACGGCTCAGTGGGGGGGCTTCACCAGGGGGAAAATGTAATGAGGTGAAAGTGACTGTGCACCTGTGTCTTATAAAAACTTTCCAGGGTCTCGTTAAATGGCATGTCTGCTGCGGGACGGCAGCTTCGCAGCACAACAGCTGAGAAATAGAAAGATTCTTATTTTCTGCATGACTTTTGCATTGAATATTTGACGTGTGTAAATGTAATATAAACACCTTTGTCACGGTTTTGAATAGTATAATAATTGCAATCAATTGATTGGCGCGAATTGAGAGGAATAATGAGAAAGATCTAAGTTGTAATCAATCAATAAAGAGTAGCTAGCGTACATGGAATGAATTTTTGCTGAGCTTACACTTTGTTTTCCACGATGAAGAACGCATAAAGATGCAAACACAAACCCGCTCAGCCGTATCCACGTTAACGCCTATACAAAGGAAACGACGGAGAGAAATAAAAACATGTCATTAAGATTATACAGATGGCATTTATTACTAATGCCTACAGAACAGATTTGAAGTTCTGCTCTGTTGTAGGTGATGGAGACCAAGTTCATTTGAAAAACGAAAAGGTTATTGTTTATGATGTGAACATATAAGTAACAACTTCCTTTTAAGATAAAAAAAACAAAACAACTACACTACATCAGTAGTCGCTGAGCTTATCCCAACTTCTTCTCACATTACTTGGAACACACAAGCTCGCTCCCCGAGGCAGCGACTGAATCCTGCATGGCAACACATTTTATTACACTTACCTACAGCACTTTTAAATGTGCCTCACACCTAGGGGACATCTGGGCTGTTTACATCCCCCCAAAACTATTTGAAGCAGTGACCCTTCCAAAGCCTCTTACAATTCTGCTGGAAACTGGACCCCCCCCGGTTGAGAACATTGCCATTGAGTAAGCATTCAAGCAAGTGCAAAAGGACTTCTGCACACATTTGTTTGAACCAAGTCAAGCACAGAGGCCAGGAAATGTTCTCAACTTTACACCAGAAAGGATGTGACGCATGCCAGATGAGGAACAAAGCGGCTGCAACCAACTTTGCCACGAATGAAATGTTTTATGTGCAAATACATGGCTGCTCCCGCTGCAGGTTTGAATCTAGAAGCAGTGTGGAGGAACTTTTTGCTGGTTTCAGGTATGGTATATGATGCCATTATCATATACACTGTAAAACTCATCAACAAAAAAATAAAAACAGCACAGAGACACAGAGTCAGAGGGTTTAAGAAGAAAAAAAAAATAGAAGAATTGTTAATAGGATGTAATGAATTGCTGCTGAGTGAGCTCTCACTCTTCCAGAGTGCCAACTCTACATCACAAGAACTTCTCCCTCTGAATGGGTTCAGAGGAGTCGCCGCTTCATGTTGTCTAGACACGAGCCTCCATGTGAGGGGTTGCAGGCACAGAGCATGACATTCAGGTATTGTTTTCACTGCTCTCAGACATTATATCATTCTTGTCGAACATCAGTTGTACATTCACCGCCGAGGCGTAGGGGTACAAAAGATTAAACTAATTGTGGGACTGAAGCCCAGGCGAAGCGGACTTGGGAAAATAAATGACGGTTGCATGGTCTTCTTCTCGTGTTTCACGCTCAACCACCCATCATTGTGCTGAAGAAAGACAATTTTTTGCTATTTTATGCCAATTTGAAATAGTCATAACAACTTGGACCAGAAGTCAGTCAGACATTTGTAATGTGAATATAAAATATGATACAAATACACAACTAAATATTAAATGTGTAGACCTGCACAGATTCAAATGTTGTATGACTTCATGTCACCTTTGGCAAAAAACAACATTGAATAATGCATTCAGATATCAAAAGCATACCCACGAATCAAGCTGTGCCTCTCTGTGACAAAAAACTGATGCACAAGCCAGAAGAAGGATTGCTGCAATGGCTTCAAAGCTGATGAATCAGAAATAATGCCGCCAATAGAATGGCGTTCTGAATGGAGAAACATTGTTTTAATTCGTGTTTTATCTCAGGGCCCTTTGTGATGCCAGTAAATGATCTCACACACGCAGTAATGGACAAGTGGAAAGTCAGATTTTAACAGTTGTTTTCTGAAAGGCATTTGCTGAAAGGCACTGACGACATTTCCTTTGTTTGCCTCCATGTAATATAATGAACTTTTCCTCTTCATGCTACATAATGCTTTCACCCTAACTAATAAAGATTAATAAATAGGTAGCGGTCAGTGACACCTAGGGGTGAAAAGTTAAGCACAGCACTGTGCATGTGTGATTGGATGTTGGTGATCCAGACAGCTACATTCTGTGGGCACTCAAAAGATTCAGTGATAGAATGAAAGGCAGCCATTATCAATTACTTCCTTTAATAGTTTAGTATCATTGTGAAGTCTTTATTTACACATGCGCATGCCAACTTTTTCCAAACCGTAGTGTTGCATGGATTGAATAATTGTGTTCAAAGTTTTGTCCACCACTCCACAGTCCATGTGAGAGACTGTAGCATTAAAATAAAATAATATAATTTGCCGTTTGGAGTAGTGACGTCACAATGTGGCTATACTGCTGCATTTGTTACTTTGATAATTCTTTGGGGGTGGAGCTGGAGTCTCAGTGGGCTGAACAGAGACACTGAGGTGGAGGACGCGGAAGACAACCAGCCACAGAGTATTTAAGAGATACGCAGAGAGTTTGTTGGAGTTTGTCAGTAGATTTAGGGGTTGACAATAATTCAGACATTAATGCGTGAATTCTTTCTTAACCTAAGGTACTGCTGTGCCGTGGCGGAGGTGTTTCCTCTCTTGTGTCTTTTTCTAGTTTTCACTTTGTAAATCATTTTGTTGAGACACTGAGTGATTATTTTGAAATAGTAAATCATTATGTTGAGATAATAAGTCATCATTTTGAGATAGTGACTTATTATGATGAGATACTAGGTCATTATTTTGAGACACTGAGACTTGCTAACATACTAAATCATTATGTTGAAATACAAAGTCATTAGTTTGAGAGTCTAAGACATTGTATTATGAGAAAACTATCTCAATGTTTTTATTTCAAAGTCATTATTTCTAGATATTAACTCATTATATTGACTTATATGATCTTTCTTTCTCTTCCATTGGTAAGAATAGCCTCCAGGATTGCACGAACAGAAGCGGGACGTAAACTCTGAGAGTAATAAAAAATGGGGCCTGTACCTTTAAGAATTTACGTCACACTCCGTTGCCGGACCGCCTGCGTGACGTAGGCCCCTCACGACATGCATGCTGGAAGTCCAATTACTGTAAATGGCGGGTATTTGTTCGAAATATGCCTATCTAACGCTATCTTCAGCAACGTTTATAGTCTTTTATTGACGTGAAGGTTTCAGAGTGACACCCGCTGTGTTTTAGAAGCTTCTCCGAGGATAAACGGTGCGGAACAGGTTACTTAGAGGAGAAGGGGACATTGTTTCTGTTATCATGTGGCTGCTGTCGATTAACATTTGACACTCATACCGAGCTAGACGTCTGCGTGGGTTTAAGTTAGGAAGTAGCTACACGAGCTATGTTAGCTCACCTGAACGTTTGTATAACAGATAGCACGAACAGCTAACGGAGGGAGTTTACCGCCCATTCATTCTTCTCTTTGACTCGTTGCCAAAAGCTTCAGACATGACTTCCTTTAAGTTGTCAGTTATAATGCCCTTAGTGATAGCCGTTATTCACGTGAACGGTACCTCGAAGTTAAATATCCCCAAAGTGTTGCTACCACTTGCTAGAAGCACAAAAATTAACTTCACATTGGAAACTACGGAAGGTTGCTACAGATGGTGAGTATCACTCAAGAGAGTCATGTTTCACGCGACCACAAATGAACTGTGCTCTCTCCTTAAGTTCATGGCGTCTGACGATGTATGGATTTGTAATCTGTCCCTTTTCACATTTCTTATGTTCAACTCAAATATCTTAGTATCAAGTTTATAATAATATTAATAATAATACATTTAATTTATAATGCACTTAACATTTGGATCAAATGTCAAAGTGCTACAAAGTAAAAGCAGATAAAAGCATCAATTAAAAATAAGATAACTATATAAAAATCTGACCAAAAAGCAGCAATGTTAATTAAAGTTATAGGTTCTGCTAAAAAGGAAAGTTTTAAGTCCTTTTTTAAAATGTGTCAGTCGTCTGTGGAGCCCTCAGATGGTCAGGGAGGGCATTCCACAGACGAGGGGCAGCAGAACAGAGTAAGTTTAGGTACGGTAGGTTTACTTTACAATCTAAATGAAATATTGTACTTTCTGCTGCAATACATTTACTTGACAGCTGTAGTTACCCGCTACTTTTCAGATTATAATTAATATTTTACTTTCCATACCGGTGGGAACCATGTACAGTGCCGAACAGAATTATTGGACCTCTTTGGAAAATGAGTCTGTATGGTCTACACTAATTTTCTTTAATTCAAATTGTTCACAAATGTTAAATACTGCGTTTAGAAGGTACAGTCCTGTTTCAGAGTTTTACATTCACCTGTAAAATGTGAATGCAGGCAGCTTGTTCGAAGTGGTGAACGATGACTAACTGTTTCACTGGGGTTCAAATTCGAAGTGACAAAGGACTAGTTCTTCACACTGGGATAGACCGTAGAAGCAACAATAATGCGCAAAGAAAAGTTGAAGAGCTGGCATTAGATGCAAGAAAGTCTCTTAACAATAAATCTACCAGTTTCAACAGTTAGATCCATAATTCTTAAGTTTACAGCGACGGGAGATGTTATAAATCCACCTGGACGATATGTCTGCAAACTGAACCGACAATCTGCGAAGAGGATGGTTCGACTGGCTTAAGACTCAAGGATTACAGCTAGAGAATCGCAGAGATTGGTTGAATCTTGGAGTCATAAAGTCTCCCCAACCACCATCGGATGGCGCTTACACCAACACAAACTCTTTGGGTGGAAGCAAAAAAAACAACTCCTACAGTTTGCCAAACACCACTGGGGCTTTCAGTGGAACAAGGTCATAGGTCAGATGAGACCAAAATAGAGCTTTTTGGCAACGCATATATAAGATAGGTGTAGCGCAGCAGGAAAGGAAGCCATAGAGAAAAGCGCCTCAAACCCACTGTGAACTGGATCACTGAAGCGTTGGTGCTGTTTTTCTTCATAAGTCCCATGACTTCTTGTTAAAATATATGGTTCCATGGACTCCCATCAAATACCAGCAGATACTGGATGAAAACCTAGAAGTCTCTGTCAAGAAACTTGAAGATGGCCATGGTTGGACCTTCCACCATGACAATGATCTGAAGCATACCTCAAACACGCATCACAAAATAAAGGTTTTGCCGTGGTCATCCCAGTCACCTGACCTAAACCCCTAAGAACGTCCGTGGGAAGAGCTGAAGAAGAGAGTCCACAAGCGTCAAGCTCAGAATCGGATGGAGTTAGAGTTTCTGTGTGGAGGAAAGATCTCAGATCGTCTCTGTTTTCTCTGTTTTTCTCTCAATCCTCATCACACACTACAACAGGAGACTGGTGAAAAATATTTGTGGCACACGTGTTTTTAGAGAGTATATTTGTTTTATTATAAGAGTGATATATATATATATTTTTTTAAATGAGCTAGAGGTTAGATTTTTGTGCATAATTTCAATTAATGATCATGGGTACAGACAATAGACATTTTTGGCATCTCATCTTACTTTTTATCGCAGGACTACTGGTTATCCTAACTGGTCACTGGTTATCCTTCCATAGACTAGTTTTGCTAGGTATTAACCACTACAGACTGAAATCACGAAACAAAACCTGGCATTTTGGAAATGCTCAGACCCAGTTTATTGGCCATCATCATTTAGATCTTGTCAAAGTCGCTCAGATCCTTGCACTTTTTTTTCTGTATATATTCTTTCCCTATTCCAACACAACGATGAGATAATCAGTGTTATTCTGACTTCACCTGTAAGAGGTCATAATGATATGGCTGATTTGCTTAAAGTATGTTCTGAGATAACTCTGCTTTATAATCTATCCAATCTTACAGTACCATCTCAACTTTGAAGATGTGGTGAACTACTTTCAACCCACACATGCATAATCTCTTTTCCTGTTTTTTTTTTTTTTTGACAATGTTCTTCAGGTCTTCCACCAGACCAGAGGTAGCAAGTGTTCAGGCTATAGATGAAGAGAGCGGCAGAAGCTGCTCTCGTAGAGCGGTTCTTCAGGCTCTCTCCACCCAGCCCTCCAGACTGACCAGCATCATTCTGGCTGAAGACGTTGGTAAATACCTGATTGTATATATTAACTACAATGGCACACAGAAACATTCATACCTCCCCCAAGGACAAACAATCGCTCTTGATTTGAGACTCATAACAAAAAAAAAACCATAATCTCAATTTGCTGGATTTGTAACAACCGTCCACTGTCTTGGTTTTTATTTGGATCCATAGGAAATTAGACAAACTCGTAGATACCAAAATCCTAAATATGCCTCTTTTTTTTCTCATCGATAAGATTATTACATAGAGAAATGAAAGAAAATGTTGAAAATAATCTCACATAGTTAAAGAATCTTTGAAAATATAACATCCTTGGTGGAGCTAATCAACATTGTTGCTTTTCTGAAGCACATTAAATGAAATTAAAAAATGTATCGTGGTTATTTACACACACACACAGGCCAAAATACACACATGCAGAAAGAAAATCTATGGATATGTATTAATGTTGACGTGATGTGAGAACGACGGGCCTGTCAGCACTGTGTAGCACCTCACAAAGTTTAGGGTTCCGTACCTTGCTTAATAGTTTTTACAGTAGAGATAATACACACAGATGTGTCCGTCATAGAAGCTGTACATCATAGATATGTCCTGGACGATGACCTCCAACAGTTGGCTGAGGAGGATCATCGTATATGAAAATAATGTGTATACATTTTCTCTCCTCTTCCATTTGCAGTGACAGGACAGGTACTGCGTTGCGACGCCATCGTGGATATCATCAGTGAGATCCAGATAGTGTCGACGACCAGAGAGCTTCATCTCGAGGACTCGCCCCTAGAGCTCAGAATTCACGCGCTGGACGCTGAAGGTGACTTCCGCCGCCGCATCGCAAGATGAAATGATTGTCACATGAAGCTGCTGGCGTTATTGTTAATTAAATACCCCCCACACAGCATTAAGAATCAGTAACATAAAGATCCGTACTGTCATTCCGCTCATCCATTGTAGTGAGTCATTGCCATATTGTTTGTTTTCTCCTTTAAGGACTTGTCAGAGTAATGACTGAGCAGGCAGTATCCCGTCGCCTTTCCCCTTAGGGTGCTACTGTGAGGTGGTTGTTTGTTCTGTAAGACTGGTTCCATTTAGGGCAGACATACTTAGTTTAATGGGCTGAAGCCAAAGCCTGATTCTTTCTGATGATGACTCTAGGGGCTGCTGTATTTCTTTTTTTTCTGCTTTAGTATCAATGAGCTTTTTAACATACTTCGGATAGAGCAGGTTGTAAGAGGACAGCTTACACCAGCTTACGTTTTTTTTTTTTTCTAATTTGACAACCGGGATCTTTCAGGAAATCATGCTTCAGCATTTCACCCTCAAAGGTCGTTGCTTCAGCCGTATGACACAATTTCCACTATTTTCTTCTCGTCAGCAAATCACGTGTTGTGTGTTTGTGACTTAGGTTCCAACTTTTGTCCTCTTTATGTTTCAGGAAACACCTTCAGCACCCTCTCGGGTCTGGTGTTTGACTGGACTTTAGTGAAAGATGTAGACGTGAACGGATTCTCGGACTCCTACAATTCATTACGGTAGGCTTTCCTTTTTTAGTCCTGCTTCTCTACTTAGTTGTCAAGTTTTTAAGACAAAAAGGAGCCTCCTAGATCATATTCAAGGAGCCACAATAATTATAAAAAACAACATTTCTCTTCTCTTTCATTCAGGGTACTTAAATTCTCTGAGTCCACCTACACCCCTCCTGGATACATTTATGAAATGGAGCGTATTGGGAAACAGGGCGATACCATTCTGGTGTCAGGACTGAAAACCGGACATGCCAAGTTGAAGGCCAGAATACAAGAGCCGCTGTACAAGGTACGTTTTTGTTAGTATTGTGACAGTCATAGACGGCCCCGGGCTTTCTCTGGAAAAGCGAACAAGTAGAAAAAGCTGTGGTTAAACTGTGCTTTCTGTAAGGTGACTCATCCCCCAACTTAATTATCAGAATATTTCATAATAGCAACAACTCCTTCCTACATTATTAGTGATGACACAGCAGAAGTGATGGTTTAACTTGAAACTGCTAGTATCTGTTACTGAGCATTATTACTTAGGGGTGTGACTGGTCTCGCCTTGAATTATATCTGAATGGTTTTCTGATTGATGTTCAAGCTGATATTATCATGTAAGTCATTTTACACAAGACAATAGAAATTTTTTGCTGCGACTGAGACTATTCCATAGACGCATCGAGAGTGCATGCAGTGTGCTAGATGAGCGTACTTGGTCGCTGCACCTCAAAGTTAAGCTAGCGTGACTGAAAGATGACTTAATAAATAGCACCAGGAAACATCGTGAGACTTAATTGCAAGCCTTGGCTCAGTCTCTGGTGCACAGCAGTGGTTTGGGTTGGAAAAGGCGGATGTTGCCGAGAAGATCACATGCTGTTAAAGACGCTCCACAGCCGAGGTGTTTCATCATCTACAAACAAACCACTGCACAGAATAGGAAAAGTGTCAGGTGGCCGCTGTCCACAGCATTCCGGAATCAGCCAAGGCACGAAACACGTCAAACGTGGGTGGAATCATTCTGTGAAAAAAGTGCCTCAGGATAAACACAAGCAACAGCTGGCAAGGCATAACCAATGCTGTCACCAACTACTTTAAGCAGGACGGTTTCACACAACTCCTGAGAAGTGCACACACTGCTCTGACTGTTTTCTTCCTTGCATGTTTGTGCAATGTTGGACTGAACTTGAAGTGGAGCATTTGAAGTTGCAGGACAGTATTTGTGTGTTTCTGTGAAATATTGACAGGCCTGGTGTAGGAGTGTGTAATATATTTTTTTTAATAATGCTGTACTGTTTCCTGCTCTGTTTTTTATCAAAGTCAAAATATTGGACAGAACTCTAAATTCACCATGGGTTTGTGAAGTTTTGGAATTTTAAAGAACTTTCTGAACTACATTTTAGCTTTTTCGGTTTTCGTCTTCTCACAGAGCAGCTGATATGTTGCAGTAACATTTTTATATTGATCTTAATTGAATGTTCTAGCCTTAAGTAAAATATATTCTGCTTAAGAGGTGTTTCAAAATGATATAATTAGTAGGCAACAAATTATATCGTATGATGGAGAACAAATTAGCACAATATTATTATGCTTTAACAGATTTAGAAAGAAGTAAAGTATTGCCTAATAATTATTATCAACAAAATCATCAATTCATGTTTTGTCAATAAGTTGCACCCCTGCTGTAGTAATGATGAAAACAGCAGTGGGGGCAGTTAATCATGACTGTTTTGTGACTTCACCTCTGTAATCGGTCTGTTCAGGAAGAAAACTGAAATGTTATGATGCTGTCATTATTTGATCCGTGACACAGGATGTGGGCGCAGCAGAGGTGAGGCTTCTGATTTTGGAGAACATCATGCTGAGTCCTGCTCACGATGTTTACTTGCTCTTGGGCACTTCCATCCGATACAAAGTCCTGAAGATAAGACAAGGCACAATCACAGGTCTGACTCTGACTGCTGAGTTTTTAACATGTTCTTTAACAAGTTATGCTGCATGAATCTAGTTCAGTCGTCGTCACTTGCTTTGACAGAATGACGAGACCAACTGCACATTTTTACATTTTTTGGCGTAGTGTAGAATACCATTTCCTTAGCTGATTTGTGCTGGTGTTGTGTTTGTCCAGAGCTCTCCATGCCCTGTGATCAGTATGAGCTGCACCTTCAGAACAGTGTGGTTGGCTCAAATGGAGACCCAGATGTTGCGGTGGCCAGTCTGGATCAAAGAACCTCCACAGTTATAGCGATGCAGCTGGGACACATCAACGTGGTGCTGGATCATAAAAGTATCCTTTGGACGTATCGAACCATCGCAATCTCTAGAAGTTAATATCGTGGAGCTCGTGTTATTTGTGCTTTATACTCTGGCAATGTGCACAATTGAGTGCGACCTCTTCAAATCTTGTATTTTATTATGTCCCGGAAAAAAGATTATTATGGAATCGTCATTGAGCAAGCCGCCGCAGATCCTTCGTGTTAACATGACTCAAAAACATTCTAACGGATCATTTTGAAATTTTATACAACTGTAGACCTTAGTGTGAGGAAGAACTGAATTGATTTTGGCAGAGGTAAGTTACATATTTCCACCCCTAGGGGAGCTTTATCTCCGAAATCGTTTTTTTGGCCATAATTTTTCCAAATTTGGCCATAACATTCCAAATTCGGTGCCTATAAATTGACTATATATATCTATATAGATATAGATATAGACATAGACATATGTTTCTTCATTATTTTTATATTTTACTCATTACGGGGAGCTTTTTCAAATGAAAAAAAACTTGTTTTTTACTGTTACTAGCCCAACCGTATGTCCAAATTGGATCATATGGATCTACAAAAGGTGGTCTTCCTCATTTATATATTATTTCACTATAATAGTTCATATTAACTATTAGCTTTATAACCTTTTCTTGTCCTTTACTTTCCAACCTTAAGTCCATAGAATTAGTAAAATACGTAGAAATATTAACCAGAAGTAGGATTGCGTGTGCTTGCAGTCATTTTCCTTAATCCCAACTTCTCAGGCCTTCGGATGCAAGGAGTGTCCCGTCTACCCAACAGCACCTTGTATGTGGTAGAACCGGGGTACCTAGGTCGGTTCCTTTTCTTACACTTAAAAGCATAATGAAGTGTTTCATGGTCTGACTCCATTCAAGATGGCGCTAACTTGGGTTTTCTCTATACTTTGTTTAGCGTTTAAAATTAATCCAGGAGAAAGCTGGGTTCTGGAAACAGGCAGAGTTTATGACATCCTCGTAGAAGTATTTGATAAGTCTGGCCACAAAATGTTCCTCTCTGATGTAAGTATGCTCCAGTAATGTCACAGTTTAAAATAATAAAATTGTGCAAGTGTGTTTCGACTATAGCCCATGTGACATGAATGAGTAGCTGTGAAAGTTGGATGTATACTTTCAAATGGCTCATCATTAGTAAATATAAAAAAAAACTCTGTCATCCTACAAGTGTTCTAAAGTGTTTCTCTTTCTCTTTTTCTTCTTTTGCACAAACATAATTGTCATCTGATTTGCATGCATGGTTTTTATTAGTGGTTGCATGCATTCCAATAATTTGAATATGATTTTCCTTCATGATGGAGACAGGAAAAAAAAAAAAAAGGTTTGATCACCTTAAATTAGATGCAGCCCAAGAACACATCTGAGAGACATTAGAGAAAAGAGATGTAGTACATGCTTTCTGCTAGTCTATGAGTTTTATCAGCCAATAATTCAAAGCAGTGATGAGAAAATGGTTACCAGTTAAGTGAGAACATCTCCAAATCTTGACACGCGGCATTAAAAAAATAACTTGGGAGTGTGTAATGGTTTGAAACCAGACTTCTCTCTTTGAAACAGACAAAAGCAATGCAGTTTGAAAATGTGGGTGCGTGTGTCCTTCTGGGTTTTTTTTTCAGAATGTCCGTATTGACACCGGTTTCCCTGCCGAGTATTTTGAGGTCCGGGATTCTTCTCTGAATGGCTCATATCATCGTGTCAAAGCGCTCAAAGAAGGCTTTACTCTCATCAATGCCATTCTTACTGCAGTTGTAGATAAGGTGAGTCTGATTGCACCTGTGACCCCTGACTCTGTATCCTGACCTTATTGCATCAACCTCCTCCCCATTTCCTCCACTTAAGTACAGAGACTGTGATCATTTCCTGTGTCCTCCTTCCCTCTTTACAGACAGGACACGTCCATACACTTGTCAACCCAGTCCATAATGAACAAGATGTGGAAATATACAACCCCATAGTTCTCAGCCCTAGCATTCTCACATTTCCATGGCAGCCCAAGGTTGGAGCTTATCAGTACAAAATAGAGGTAATCACTTCCTCTCGCTGATATTGAGCACCGCAGTGTTTGTAGTTCTGACTCCTCCACTTCTCTGAGAGGTGATCATATGAGGCGTCTCATTCTCTGGTACTTGTGACAGGCGACTGGAGGGAGTGGAAATTTCAGCTGGTCTTCCTCCAACACAGCCGTTGCCACGGTGACCGTGAAAGGATTGATGACAACAGTCAGTGACATTGGCGTCAGCGTCATTTACGCTCATGATCTACGCAACTCCTTACATTTTGGTCAGATGAAGGTAATGTGAGCTTCTATGACGGTCACGTTGTGAAACAGCAGACACGTTAAATATTCATACGAAAGTTAACGGCACAATTGACGACAATGCGTTTGCATGAATTAGTTTCTTTAAGACAAGTGTCTCACCTCCACATTAATATTAAAGCACAGGCAATCAAAGTCGTTTGATTACAATAAAGATGTTTTTGAGACTCTCTGCTTAAAATAGGCGGGAGGGAGGCTGATGGTGGGAATTTAAGCTCTTTTCTTTTTTCTTTATTTTTATAACTCTATTATCGTTTTAACTATTATCTTACTCAATCCCCTTCTTAAAACGAGGAATGAGCTGATTCTGTTTGCCCTCAGGTTTATGTTGTGGAGCCCGTGGCTATGGACTTCGCTCCTTGCCCAGTAGAGGCTAGGGTGGGCCAGGTTCTGGATCTACCCCTCCGGATTTTTGGCCTGCTGGAGGACGTGGAGAGCGAGCGGGCCATGCTGAGCGACTGCTCCCAGTTTGACCTGCAGGTTGAGGAGGAGAACCATGGCGTCTTCCAGCCACTAGACGGTGAGTGGAGGCTGATCTGACTGGATCATATTCTGATGTAACTGATTTTAAAAGAAGAACACGCTCCTTTTGCGGGTTTACCGCCATCACATGTTATGGATAAATTTGATTTATGGCCTCCACATAGAATGACATTCTATTAACGTCGCTCACTAATGGAAGCTCAGACGAGGGGCTGTTAAAATCAGTTATAACTGACTACGACTGTTTGCCGGTGAATGACATATTTAAGGAATGCATCGGGTGTCTGGTTTGCTTCGCAAGGCTGGCGTGAACCACAGAACATGAGAGGGTCCTAATTGTATGATTCTCTCTCTAATGGAAGTTGTGTAATCTATTTACTCTTGTTCGGCAGATAATCAGTCCAGTGGGTCGTGTCGGAAGGGGGCAACACTTGTGTTCATTATTATTGCTGCAGTAATAACTATAATAAAGATTACGGTCGGTTTTATAAGCCACACTATTTCCCATGAACTGTTAGTGTAGGGAGCCTTCTGATAAATTCACACCTTCAGTGCCGTTTCCTTATTATGGAAGAAAATATTATAGAAAATTATGAATAGAAATGATCTATTTCAGCAGCTGTAAATCCAACACAAATGTAATTATTCTTAAATCTTGTCTTTAAATTTTAGAATCTTGTATCAGTAACCCAAATAGTGGGCTGGAGAACATTTGAAGAACTTTCTTTACTCCATTGTGATTCAACTTTGGAAGATTAATAAGTCGACCTGAATGAACATTTGTGCTGATTTCGTAATTATCATTTGCGTTCTCGTTTTCTCTCTGGCTCACCCTACACCTCTTGTCCCGATGCAGAGAAGCTGGCTCCAGGCAAGGACCACTGCAGTGGGGTGAGAGCCAAGGCCCTGGCGTCTGGGTACACGATGCTTACCGTCAGCTACACCCACGGCAACCTTCACCTCAGCGCCAAAATCACAATCGCTGCACATCTACCTCTCGTGGTGAGTCCAGAGTCCAGATCTTCATGTTTCTATCAGTTTGCTCATCATCAACTTTTCTCTCTCTCTCGTTTCTCAAAGCTTCCCGAATTCATGTCCGAAGGTTAAATGCATTGTGAATTTTTAATGCTTATTTAAAAGTTGAAATATGACCCTCACCACCACTAGGTAACAGCAGCACCAGCATATTAAACCAAAACAAAAGCAAATGTTTTACATATGAACACACACTCCTCATGAAACCCGGGTCAAAAAGGAGGGAGAATGTTTCTCATTAATTATGATTTAAACCTACTGAAAAATATTTATAAAGATTTGCATAGTACAAAAAGGCTATTGAAGGTCTGAACCTGCATTTTAAAATGTTATTTAATGAAATGACGAGGATGTAAAATCCTCAGCGTCTGTCACAAATCAGCCAAATGATGTAGTTCTGCCTTTTTGATATTCTATTATTTGACACTATTTATACTGTATTTTGCGGGGTTTCCATGGAAACATTGTTTTACGTGTTCCTCTGATGGGAAGTCATTCTTTTCCAGAGCTTATATCGAAAACTATATGTTCTCACTTTACCAGCATTTGCAAGTTGATTAACCTCTAAACGTAAATGTTCCTCAGTTTTTTACAAATTATGTGTATATTTTGGTTTTCTGTAGACAGATTAATTTTAAGGTTACGCCACAGGGTCGGTCATCCAATCCAAAACAGTATGCACTATTAATTTTTTGTTCACCAAGGTCAGTTGACAATAATAAAATGATTTCTTCTGACGGTGTCTTGCCTTTAAATGATTTGATTTGTCAGTTTTAATGACTGAACTAATGTTGTTTTGCAGGTGGTGGACCCTGTTTCCGTGGCCGTCGTGACTCTGGGATCATCTAAACACATGTTGTTTGAAGGCGGGCCACGGCCCTGGGTTTTAGAGCCTTCAAAGTTCTTCTGCAAGTTGAGAGCCGAGGATGAGGCCGGCGTGAGCCTCGATTTGACAAACCCCTTATCGCACAACTATAACCAGCACTGGGTTAGAGCAACCTGCAGGGCCTTGGGAGAACAGGTGGGATTCACTAACATTTCCATTTACTCACTGAATGATCTGATTTCATAACGTCATGATCCTCCCTTGATAATAAACTTCATGGTGGGAGATTCTAGCCTTCTAATGTATTTGAAGTCATCTATCAGTTTCCTCGCTGTAGTCTCAAAATGTCTTTAGAATTACAGCTGTGGCCTTTAGTCATTAGTTTCCCACTGAGATGACCGGGTGTTTTTTTCTCCTTTGCCTCCAGGTGCTGGAGGTTATGGTTGGAAATGAGGCCAGCCTGACCAATCCTTATCCTGCTGTGGAGATGGCTTTGGTCAAGTTTGTATGTAGCCCCCCGTCTCGCCTCACGCTGGTCCCAGTGTATAGCAGCCCACAGCTAGACCTGACCTGCCCACTGCTGCAGCAGAACAAACAAGTGGTATGTAATCGGTGCCTCCAGAATGGTCCTCAGGCTTCACCATGCTGTGCTTCAACACTGGTATTTATTCATTCTTCTAACGTTGCCATTTCAAGCTGGTGATGGGTAGCCTACTAAACTGTTTCAAATAATACTTAGTGCATGTGTCGGAAACCATGGTGACGACGAGCTTACCAAAGGATGATAAGAATTAACATATCCCAGAAAGCTGAAAAAGTCATCTTTTGCTCTTTAGCGTAATTGAATAATTGTTTGTGGTAAATGAAATGATCAAGAACACTTTCTTCTAGGTACCTGTTTCAAATTACCGTCACCCCATTTTGGACTTGGCTGCTTTTGATCAACAAGGAAGGAAGTTTGACAACTTCAGCTCCCTGAGCGTGTCATGGCAATCCACCACAGTGTCTGTGGCCAATTTTGATCCTACCAGGCCCATGGAGCTGCTGCTGTTCAAGGACGTCAAAAAACAGATGAAACTTCACGGTAAAACATTGATTTACCTTAAACCCTGTGGGGCATCTATGTTTTATTCTGTCTTTAAAAGAAGAGTGGATTGTCCTGGCTTTTTTTCTTGACATGTTTAGTAATGAAGTATAGATGATAAATCTGTGACACTTTTTTTTTTAATGGATTAGCTGTGACAAATAGTGCAGATGGTGTTTATGTAATTAATGTTTTGTTACTTCTTTCTGTCTTCCTGTGACAGGACGCCGGACCGTTCTTGTCCATCATCAGACGGGTATTGCCACCATCACAGTGACGACTCCTGGTTATCAGGTCTCTCATCTAGAAGAAGCCAAAGTTCTCACTCCAGTAAGTGAAAACAACGACTCGACCTGGAGACACGGATGATTGCTGTTACGAAAAAGAAGCCATATAAAATGAATCAGAACATCAGTTTAATTCTACTTTTAGCTGTAAACATTTCTCTCCCAGTAAGACGAGGTGTCTTTGACCAAATGAAGATTCAACGGTGATAGAAAAGTTGTCAATTTAATAAAAACTGAAATATGGGTCAATTTGCTGGTTATACATTATTTGCATGATCCGTATAGAATCCCTGCAGCCATATGAAATAAATAAGCTTCCTCTATGGTTATAAGCTGAGGATCTATTCCACCTCAGCTTATTTTATATATTTCGTTTATGTGCTACATAGTCCCTCACTTAAATATTCACATTATTAAGCATACCATCGATTCTTTTTTTCTAAGACAAAGTTTCTCCTTCCTTACAGTATGACCCCCTGACCCCTGTCTCAGTCACCCTGGATCTCCTGCTGGTTGAAGATGTGAAGATTTCTCCCGATACAGTGACGATGTACAACCACCCAAACGTGTCGGTAAGGCCACGCATTAATTTCTGCTTTATCCTCATATCAGTCCTTGTAATCTCACAGTAGCAAACTCTGACAGGCTCACTAGCTTCTCCTGGCCTCTTTGAATTTCAATAAAGTTTCAGGTCATAGTGTAAGTGTATTATTTTGTCTTTTTCACCATGTAGTACACAAATATGAAACAAATGAAGGAATTCAAATGTCAGAGATTTTTCTCAGGAAACATTGGGAACTTGTATCTTTTCCCCTCCTGCCTCAGTGGGCGCTCCATCTCCTAATCCTACGTGGTACAGGAGTTGTTTTTAGCAGGTGTAGGGGTTAAATAATAGCTAGTGACCTGTGTAAGAGGATTTTATGTCACAGGCAGATGGCTGTCGGGGGGAAAAAAACAAAACATGACAGTGAATGAACTCAGTGTCAGGAATCAACCCGGTTTATGTAATAATGTCCTTATATCATAACATCCAGCACTTTTATAACGCATTGATTGTTTTTCTGTTTTACAGGCAACCTTGGCCCTGCAAGAAGGTTCCGGTTATTTCTTTGTCAATACCAGTGCTAACGGGATAGTGGACACAGTATTCCAGGAGGCCCAGAGAACGGTTCAGGTGAGACATAAATCTGTGTCTGGGCTATGAAAAGATTATAGGGAACCACAATCTTGATAGTTTATAACATATTGCACAGTTTCCATGACATCCGGTGTGAGAAATGCCTAATGGAACATATGGCTTTGATTTACTGTGTGCGTCCAGGTGTCTCCCGTCTGCCTGGGGGAGGTGAAGGTGATGGTTCATGATCTTTGTCTGGCCTTTCAAGCACCGGCCACGGCCACAATACACGTTTCCGACATCTTGGAGGTTTATGTTCGAGTGGTTGACAAGGTCAGTATTCAGGCTCATAATCAATCCTTCATCTTGGATAACCCGAACGCATAGAGTCACAAGCCAGGGTGCTTCTAGTGCCGAGCCCAAGCCCGGATCAATGGGGAGGTTTGCGTCGGGAAGGGCATCCGACGTAAAATCTGTGCCAAATCAATATGCGGAACGTGAAGAAGACTCCTTCAGATTGGATCCCGATACTGCTTAACTAGATGATCCATATTATCAGTACCGCACATTCCTGAAGGGCCTATGTGGCGTCCTAACTCGGCGTATGGTTGTCCCCTTCATACACTTTCCTTCCACATTTTCAGGACAGTTAGTCTGTCTTTAATTAGCCCAATTAAGTCGGTCCTATTTGTGAGCCAAGATGGGTGTTTTTGTCTAATGATGCATTCATTCCATCCAACTCTACTACAGGTGGAGATTGGAAAATCTGTGAGAGCTTATGTCAGAGTCTTGGATTCGAACAAGAAGCCCTTCCTTGCCAGCAATTTCCGTTTCATGAATCTGAAGCTCAAGGCAGCTTCTGCTTTGGTCTCCCTGAAGTGAGTAGAGAGTTGCTGTTTGGGTTGAGGTGTAACAACTTTCACGGCTTCATGTCCTTTTTCCAACTGCCTTTTATTTGCAGACAAGTGGCAGAGTCGCCGGAAAATGACACGGCGGTTTTCCTGGTGAAAGGTGTCTCCATTGGTCAGACCACATTGTCAGCGTTTGTAGTGGACAAAGTGGGGAAGAAAATTACCTCAGCACCGCAGCAAATTGAGGTATAAATTTGCCTGAATTTTAAAAATGACCTTAAAGGACCTTTTATTTTTTGATTTGCTGAACGTATTTTAATTCTTTGGGGGTTTTTTTTCTAGGTGTTTCCACCATTCAAGCTCATCCCAAGGAAAATGACTCTGTTAATCGGCGCGATGATGCAAGTATGTATGATGAGCGTTTTCTGGAAATAGCTGGCCTCAGCTTATCTTGCCAGGAGAATTCATCTGTTACTCATTTTGTCTTCCATTAGAGCCGTCTACTAGGACTCATCTGCACCGTGTCGTTTCCTTTATTGATCTGGATTTGAACACCCAGCTCACCTTTCCTTTGCCCCAACACATGCTCACATGAAAAACCATTTATTATCCATCCTAGAGGCCTCCTAATTCCTAACTGTTAAACTACAATACACACAGCACAGCACATTACGTGTTCTAATCACCGTGTTTTTTTTTTCATCCATGAATAGTTGTAAAGACAAAGGATAATAGCTTTGAGTAAATTATTATCTGGCATTGCGTTGGTGACAGATATTGACTTAACTGTGTTGTCAAGATTAGTCATGTAACAGCGATATCCATTTTTCTCTCTCTCCCCCCCCCCGTTCCTCCTCCACACCATCCCTCCCCTTCTCATTCCTGCTGTCACTCATAGATCACATCTGAGGGTGGACCTCAGCCTCAGTCCAATATCCTGTTCTCTATCTCTAATGATGAAATAGCCTCTGTGACCGGAATGGGTCACGTCAGAGGTGTCACCATCGGTAACGTTACTGTGACCGGATTGGTCCAAGCTGTAGATGCTGAGAGTGGGAAGTTGGTTGTTGTTTCTCAGGTAAGGATCCGTAAATGAAGTAAGAGGATGTGGACTAATGTATGTCTCGCTGGGCTTTTTCCGTTATGAGTTATTCCCTTGTTTCCTCAGGATCAAGTACAAGTGGAGGTTGTGCATTTAACCGGCATCCGAATCAGAGCCCCTGTCACAAGAATAAAAGCAGGAACACAGGTGATTTTAATCATGTTTAGTTATGATTAGTACCATTTCTGAGGGAAAGAATCCTAAAATTATGCAATGCTATCATTTGGTGATCTTAATAGTGATATTGAGTTACTGCACGACAGAAGAAATGAAGTAAATACTCTCTGTGTGCAGGACTGTACTCACTGACGGCCTGCTTTCATTTCCTCTCCTCCTCCAGATGCCCGTGTACGTGATGGGTCTCACCAATAATCAAACACCCTTCTCCTTTGGTAACGCTTTACCTTCCCTCGCCTTCCACTGGTCCACCAACAAGAGAGACATTCTGGATGTTGAGCCGCGGCACACAGAGGTACCCTCTAGTCCTGATTTTTACTCTTGCTTTCCACATATAATTGATGCCACTGAACTATTTCTATTATGTTATACTCTTTCTTTTTCTCAAGATTGCCATTAGTTCTTTCTTCTTAACAGAATGCTTAAAAAAAAGCAAAAGCATCTGCATCATCTTGTTTCCTTATCAGCCTCAGCCTCTTCCCAACATTTACATTATGGTTTATGTCTCTTTATTTGATTTGCTGCTGCTATTCTTGTCTTCTTCATCGTGATGCTTGTCTCCTTCAGGCTAATGTGGAGCTCCAGTCAGAGTGTAACTTTGGCATGAGGGTGACTGGAAGGACCAGAGGGCGGACAGGGCTGAAGGTGGTGCTCAGAGTTTCTGACCCCAAAGCTGGGCAGCTGTTTGGGAATCTGCAGGAGCTCACAGATGAGATCCAGATTCAGGTACTGAACCCTCTACAGCTGTGCTCATGGGGATGCAACCACAACATGCTTTGTGTCTTAGGCAGTAGTATTCCAAGTACTGTACATGCAGACATTGTTTATTGACCTCTGGTGTCGTGGGCATGGTTTTTGCATCTCATGCCAAACGTTGGATTATAATGAAGAAAGATGGCAATCAAAGCTGAAGTTACTGAGAATTGGAACATCTGCATATTTAAGATAATAAGATAAGACTACAGATTATTTGGAGCTCGATGTATCTAACTTCAAATTGCATTAAATCATGACATATGACTAATGCTGGAGCATAAGAGTAGTTAAAGCTTTCTAATAATTGCAGTTTTCAACATTTTGCTTCCATCCAGGTCTATGACAAGCTGCACATGCTAAATCCCGATGTAACAGCTGAGGAATTACTGATGGCTCCCAATTCAGTCCTCAAACTCCAAACTAACAGGTATGTTGTAAGTGCCTTGCGGTAGGCGCCGTGTGGGCAGAGATAAAGTGTGATCGCTCAAACTTTCATCCCTCAATGCAAAATGTAAGAAAAATGTAAACGAGTTATCCTCATCCTCTCACAGGGACGCTGTCGGTTCACTCTCTTACCACATGCTGGATTGCCCTGAACAGGTTGTTATTGCACAAGTGGACGATAAGGGCTTCCTCTCCTCTGGCTCTCTCACCGGCATGTCCTCGCTGCTGATCACTTCACAAGAGACCTTTGGTGTCAATCAAACTCTCATCCTTGCTGTGAGGGTGAGTTGAAGAGCCTCTCTCTACTGAAACATTTGATATTACTGGTTTTAAGGGGCGGATTCCTCTGCAGATAAACATTCAAATCTGTCTTATTTAACCTCAAGCCTGTGATTATCATAATAGCTGTGGATGTCGGTCTGTGGGAAAACTTAAACAAGTTCCGATGCAGCAGTTAAACAAAAACGATATATCAGGATGCCTCTCGAGAAGATTGCTAATTAAGGAAAAGTTCTTATTTCATGCTATATTGAACTGCTGCTGCACATCAAGGCAATGGTTGTATTATTGTTGTGTATAGAAAAATGGCTGACATGCCTTTTAAAGAAAAACTCACTAGACCCCTGACGTAACCGTTGACGCTGTATTTCACCGAGCGTGGCGTTTTTGTTCTTCCCATCATTCCTCAGGTGGTGCCGGTGTCTTATGTGCGCTTCAGTGTCAGTCCAGTCCTCTACACGCACAACAAGGAGAGACTTAAAGCCTTCCCCTTGGGCACAGTGCTCACCTTCACCGTCCACTTTCATGCTAGCACTGGCGAGACCCTCCACAGCTCCAACTCCGACCTGTCATTTTCAACAAACAGGTCTGAAAGCAGTTATTAAGCCTCTTATGTTCCGGGTACGTTTTTGTTTACTGACACAATTCATATGTTGATGAATGAAACATGACTGTCGGGAAAGTAGAGGAGGTTTTTGATTTGCAATTTGCGCTCCGATGATAAAAAGCTATTATTCTGCTGCTCTGGAGGAACAGCAGATAATAGGGGGAAACTAAAGCGCCTCTCTTTGAGCGGTCTGATTATTCAAGCTCACACAGCTTGACGTGACCCACCGTCTCCCTGTATTTCAGATTTATAGTGAATTATTCATTTGGAAATATATTGCGATATTTTAGTGGCTTTTACGATTTGGAATATTTTTTATCATCACAAATGTTTATTTTAACATTGGTTACATCGATGGTTACATCGTTGTACAGATTCAGACTTATGATGACCTCTTTCATGTTTTCATCATACATACGTTTGTATAACTTCTTCAGAGAACAGTTTCCTGTTTGTCGTGACGTATTCTTGATCCCAACATTGATCAGATCTCCAAAATCATCACAGAAAGATAAAAGTCAGTCGGTTGTGTCTAGAGTTCACATCATTCATTTTGGGGGCTGTTCCTCCAACCGTCAACCAGATGGAGGTGTTTCCACCTCAGTGAGTGAGCTCTGCTGCTTCCCAGTGAGAAACCCTCCAATCTGTCTCTACGATGAAATTATTCTTTCTCCTTTACTCCAGGTGCTGACAGATTCTTTTAGGGAATGGTATTAAAATCAGTGGTAAAGGATTGATGGTGTTGGGACTGATCTGTAATTAGATTCTATTAAGTGTCCGGGGAGCCGATTGCATTTAACTGGTGAGAAAGGAGCAGTTTGGCCCCATTTGTCCAGAACCCACACTTAGGAGATGGACGCAAGGGAGAATGAGACATAAAATAAGGCTCGAGGGGATTGTAAAACACATAAAGCCAGAGGTTAAGCTAAAGAATGAACTTTTCTTTTTTTTTCAGAATTTGTTCCAAAGCCCACAGTCTGTACAGACCAGGTTAACCGTACACGCCTCATTAAACAGAGGCACAGAATCTTCTTTTTATCCTCCCTAACATAAAAACTAGGCCTCCTTTCATTTTTGGTGAGGTTTTGTGTTTTTTTCCGGGGGGGGTTGGAATAAAAAAATGTTTCTGCGTGGATAATTAAATGTTGAACGAAGGGATGGAGAAATTCCGCCTCGCACACTAATTATGTATGTTTTTAATTTGCTGCGTCTACAAGTTGATATTTCTAAACTGCGCCTCTGTTCCGTGCTGCAGAGACGATCTGGTTCAGGTGGGCGTTGGTCCTGGTAACCACACCAGGACGGTCAGGACCATCAGCATCGGCCTCACTCTTCTGGCCGTGTTGGACAGCAGAAACTTGGGCGTGGCAGATTTCATTCCAATACCTGTGGAGCACGCCATCCACCCGCAGGAGGCCAGCAGACTGGTGGTGGGAGATGTGGTTTGTTTCAGTGCCCAGTTAACCAGCCCAGATGGTGAGACATCGTCCTTCAGGAGCACCACTACTAATTTGTGTCTCTGCGTTTGAGTTTGAACAGAATACACGGAGGACAAAATAGATGTTGGACTTATCTGAATTTTGGCTCCAGAGTCGGCACCCAGACCCATTAGATATTATATGTTTGTTTGTTTTTTATCTCCAGCAGTCTTTATGCAGTTGTATTTTTATTTCTTCTCTTTGATTAAGGTAAAATCAAAAGTATCTGTTTTGCTGTAGGTTTTATTGAATATTCCTGAAGATTATTCTTTAGAATCACGTTATTCCTCTTGGCTGAGGAAATTCCCTGATTTCTGCATTTTGCATATGATAAGCCAAGTTATTTTCTATATGTTACTTATAGATTTACTATGTATATATGTATATATTTATAATGTACTACTGTTTTTATCATTTTCTACAGGTGTCGGTAGTACCTGGAGCTCCTCAGCTAATGATGTACTTCAGGTGGACCCTAAAACTGGTGCCGCTGTAGCCAGAGACTCTGGTACCGTCACTGTCTACTACGAGATCCCTGGTGTTATGCAAACCTACATAGAGGTACGTTATCAGTCGGCAGGAACTACCTTTCTAGCTACGGTCCCTCAGTGTTGGACTGTGTGCGGGAGTCGCGTTATGAAGAATGAGGCAGTAGAAACTGGTTCTGAGTGTTCCAATTATGCAAAACCACTCACCTCCTGCAGTGCGTTGTACTGTATCAATCCTTCTGCAATATATCATCATGAGAATAAGAGTTCAACAGGTGTGTAGTGTCCATCATCAATTTTCAGTAACAGGCGCCCGTAATGACAATACTGCAGCTCTCTTTCATAAACCATGTGGTGTGGAACGGCTTACCTGGCGCCGTCTCGGAGCATTAACCATATCTCTGCTCATTGGATGAACAACCTGCAGGTTTATGTGAATGGTGTTCATACGTTCTCTTACTTGAAGAACTGATGTGATTTGGACTGTGGTATCCTGAACAGAGATATTCTCACCTGCGTTCTGATGGACTGAACTGAGATGTTCTTCCAGCAGCGTGAGAGGCGGTATCGATAGAGGAAGCTGCGCTGTCTGATTAAACTCTGTTTTAATTACTTCTGTTTCTGTCTGATGTGATTACAGTTAACAAATTGTTGTGGATGTCATTTATAATTATTTCAAGCACGCAGCTGAATGGTCTTGAGCTTCACCGGTTCTGTCTCTGTGCGGTTCTGCAGGTCGTAGTGAAAACACCAACACGGACAGCTGTCACCACGCAGTCGTCGACGGTAAAGAACGGCGTGGAAACAAAGCTCCTGCTCACCACCAGAGAGAGAGGAACCAACCTCATTGGTACTGGAAGGAGTTGACCTCCTGAAGCATTATTAGGACAAACACTTAATCTGCTTTCTTGCAGAGATGAGATTATTGATGTTAGACGTTTATGGTAAACAAGAGTCTGCAGCCTAGATTAGTTAGCTTAGCATAGCACAAAGACCGGATATAGAGGGGGCTCTGATCTTTCCTCTGGCAAAAAGAGTTTACCTATCAATTCCTTTAAAAAAAAAAAATGATTTAACATATTAGCAATGTCTTCTTTGTCTAAATCTTCTAAATCCATCATTTATCATTTTAAAGATGGATATGTTTGTACTCAATTTCCTATAAATACATAAATATCCTTAAATCAACTGAGTGTCTATCTAGTGAGGTGTTCTAGGAGGATTTGGGTCAGTGCTATGCTAGATGTTCCCAGTCTTTGTACTAAAACTTTGAGATTTGATCCAAATGTAAAGTGTATTATAAATTAAATGTGTTATATTATATAACACATTTAATATATTTGGTATATTTAACAGCCAGATGAGACTCACGTCTATCTTCACATCTAACTCTCCATATTTATAAGCAAAATGTGTCGTGAAGCGAAATATCTCTTATCAGCCTGTTCTGCTCTGCAGGAACCTGTTCCTCCGCTCAGACTGAAGCCATTCTCCAACTGCAGCCAGAAGCGTCTGTCGGCTGCCGTCTGGGCTTCACCAGCGACGCTGTTAACTTCTGCGCTAATGATGTCTTCAAAACACACACCAGCTTCGACTCCAGCATCGGTGAGGCTGATCTAGATTCAGGCTAGAGATCATTTTCACTGTCCGAGAAGAAGTCTCTCGTATCTTCGTGTTTCGGGTGTGAGAGTTTCGACAGGATTGAATGATCGTTTTGTATTCAGGCCTTTTTGTAACGATGATTATTACCGGGGACACTTCAGGCACGATATCACAATGAATGAAGTGTTGAGCTAAACCTCATACCTTTTTTCTTTTTTTCTGTTTTTAAAGAGATGTCCTACAGATGACTTTTGACTTAAAAGTGTTCTAAATCACAAGGACTTAATCGATACCTTCTTTACTCTTGAAATGAGTTCAGCCTGGACCGTAAAAGGTGTCAGAGTGATGCATTGAAATGCAAAGCCTGCTGCCGGAGAGCTTTGGTCTGACTGTGTTTGGGCTTTGGGGGGTTGTTGGCTTATATCGGAGTAGGCTGACTGTGTGTACGAGGTCAGTTTATGTTCCGCTGTTTCGTTTCTCGTCTCAAAAATGAGAAACGTGAGGTTATTACATTTTTTGTTTTGAGATACAAGAATTCAAAATGAAGATCAAGAGATGGGCGAGAAAAATGTAGAAAATGGTTTGATTTTCATTTTTCTAATTTGATCATGAAAATTAAAATCACTACGAGACAGAAAAGGAGTAAGGGTCCGCATTTTTGTTTATTAAGACCGGATGTTGTTGTTTACAAGCGCAACAATGAGGGCGGCGCTCCTGAGATTTAGCAGAAATACATTAGCGGCTCCTGCAACTGATAAAAACAAAAAAGCGCTGCCACATTAACATCTCCGGCCCTTCGACACACCTAACCTCTAATCTGGTTATGAACGAATAGATTCACGAGGGAAATAAAGGAAATAAGTGTATTTTTTTTTTTTCATTTTCTGAGACCAGATGCTGTCGATCACGAGGGAATGAGAGGGCGGTGCATTGAGCGCTGTCAATCATAGCAATCATGTTCCTCCACAGCGGTTTATTTCAAAGCAATATGGAGAAGTTAGGGGTGGATTCTAAGTTCTCCTCACTGCTACTGTCTGCATGAATGAATACATCCATATTTATCTTGAACTGTCGCTTCTGCTCCTGTGAATTCTCGGCCCAGGCCTCTACACATGCGCCGTGACCTTGCAGCCGATGACCGACCAGCAGACCCGTGTGCTCAGCGTGTCCATGACCAACTTGAGGGTGAGGGCAGTCATCGAGGGCAGTGCGTTCTCCGGAGAGGAAGTCGGCGCCGTTTTGCCCATAGAGCCGGGCCTTTACTCTGACCAAACCGAGCTGCTGCTCTCAAACCTGCACCCATCAGCAGAACTCACCATCTACTGCCCGGCAGCTGCCCTGTCCACCCTGGAGGTCAGAATAACCATTAGTAGTCATTAAGAGATGCACTAAACTTCCTCTCAGGAACAAAGTCTGTTTCTAACATGTTTACGCACCTTTAGGCGGCATCTACTTCCCCCCACATTGCTGTCCAGGAGAGGGAGGTGCACCATGACTTCCCCAGTTATACAAAGTACATTATCAGCGCTGTGGACCTGCAGACGGCTCTCTCTGCTTCCATTTCCATAAGCAGTGCATCATACGGGCAGACGCTCCTCGTCCCAGTCACTTTGATTCATGTGGCCGATGCAAGCGTTGCAGCACAAGGTCAGATATTCTTTCAGTGCAAAGGACGAGTTACTTCCTGCCAAGGCACAAGGTCACGCTGCTGAGTGTGAACATTAGGTTAAGTTGAGAGGCAGAGGTAGAGGTAGGAAGGGTTAGTTAAATGGAGATTTATCACGCTAAATTCAGTCACATGACTCCAACATTTATACAAAAATCATCGGCTGCAGTTCGTTTGTGTTAATGCAAGAACTCAAAAACTATTTTGCGGATCAATGAAGAGGTGTCCTGGTTATTTTATGTCTGCTGCCTCTGTTTCGTCACTGAGTGACAATGTTGAGAATTTGCCCTTTAAAGCCGATCAGTACTTCAGCTCAGCTGGACCTTAATGCCCAAATTTGATATGTAATTGGTCCAATCGTAAACTGTGCCTCCTACTGTTTCCTGACAGAGGGGTGGATTCAGCGTTGCTCCCTAGTTTTCAATATTTCATATCTCTAATTGTAGGTCTAGGAAAAATTAAATCAAAGAGCAAAGTTTTCTTAAGATTTTAATTATCAATCTCCCCCTCTCTCTCTCTCTCCCCCTCTCTCTCTCTCTCTTTGTCTCTCTCCCAGCAGCTGGTTCCCCAGTTGGGACCGTTGAGCGGGGGGGCTCGCTGCACAGCTTCATCAACAGCTACCAGATGATGTTCTTCACCCTGTTTGCCCTGCTGGCTGGAACGGCCATCATCATCATCGGTGGGTTACCTCACCGATGTCAGGAAATGCTTTCCCCGAGATACTGAAGACAGAGCGCTATAACGGAGGCTTTCAAAATACAGTTTATTTTGTATGATAACAAGGAACATCATTTGTTTTCAGCTTAATCCACCCATGCTCTCTTTAAACAAATTACTTCTATCCAGTTTAATTTATCAGTTCGTCCATATTTACCTCTGTCAGGCGTGTTTCCATGATGCATTTCCTCCGACCTTGGTGGAGGAATGGAGCATGAGCCAGAGAGAAGTGATAAAGGGATTCTGGATTCATTTTTCTTACCACCAGTTGTGTTTTTTTATTCTCTGAATGTTTTTCCTACTTAAATTGAGCAGCTTAAACAAATTTTTTATTTCTTAAGTATTTAAATTCAAGGTTTCGAGACACCGCTGGTTCAGATTTTTTTTGTTGTTTTTTATACAGAGCTCCTTTTTTTAAAAAAAAAAAAAAAAAATTAAAAAATGGTTTGATGTTTTTTCAATGTTTTCTTTTTTCCTCCCTGCAGTCCTCCACAGCATGTTCTCTCCAAGGGAACAGATGTATTATCCTGCTTTCAACCAGAGGACCCCACCGCCCTCTTCAGGTACTCGCCACATTATTTAGTAAATTAAAACTGAAACCTGCGTTTTCAAATGGATATAACGAGTAAAACTTTTCTTAGAGCTCCTGAATGGTTCAAGTAGGTTCATCCTCTGAATATGTGATGCCACCAGGCCTTGAACTTCTACCGATTTCAAGCAACAGGATAGGATTTTTTTTCCCTTTTCGTTCTTAAAAACATGCCGGCACTAGTTTACCTCTGACTACCCTTACAAAAGATCTTTAAATGGTTATTAACATATTAAAAATCATTGACAAACGATTATAAGCAGCTTATAATACATTTTACAACAATCAATCCATACAGGTTCACTATTTGGCAAGCAGCAGGTCACTGTCTCCTTTCATCTAAAGAGTGTTAGCAGTTTATTAATGAGGTGTCAAGTCTTAACAGCTTAATAAACTAGCTATATATCCTTCATAAACCCTTTAAAAGCGAAGTCTTATTGCAAAGTTGTACCGGAGTGCCAACTCATTATAAATCATAACACGTTGGGATATAAAACTGGCAGATGCATTGCATCACCCTCGAGTCTCCAATTTGCTGTCACTGAAACGGCTGTAGGAAATGTTTGATCTCACGGTTTATCTCCTGCTCTGTAGCAGCAGCAACAACACGATTATGTTTCCAGCACAAACTCCTCTGTCCATTTCTGCTGATATAATATACATATTAACTTGATTGTAATATGACTTTGTCTTCATTTACTCAGCGCTGTATGTGGCTTTCTTCCAGGTTTTGACTCGCCACACTGTAATACCTTCAACCACAGGATACAGAGGACCGACCCAAAGAGCAGCCCGAGGTCGCATCTCTACTCCCCAGACTACAGGTCCTGATGAAGCTCTTCGTCTGGCCTAACAACGCCACGAGCCATTCACGTGTACTGAATGTGCCTCCGTCCCTCGGTCCGATGTGAAATCTGTTTCGTCCATCCGTGAATCCCTCCATTTTTGTCCTTTTATGTCGGTAAGGAGGCTGAAACAAACTTCAGCCTGCAGCTCTAAACTGCAGGCTGACACCAGGGCTATTTGTCTTTCTGTGTGTATTTGTGTGTGGAGAACAATTCCCTACATTCTTCATTATACTTTCTGTGTCTGTGTGTGTGTGTGTGTGTGTCTGTTTGTTTGTGTGAATTGCCAGGAAGATAATTTTTTTTTGATACAAACCACTCTGTTATTAACTGGCATCTTTGGAAAAGTGCAGCGAGGTTGCCTTTCGTGTTTGTCGACTTGCGCCCTACTCATCATCATTATATGACGTGTCTGTGAACTTGAAGAACTCAGGATGTCCCTTTTTCTCTGGTAGGACAACAATAAGCACTGAGTTAAGACTTTCTTTGTTGTAGCTCAAACACTTTGTGAAACTAACTGACCAATGAAACCGCCCAAAGGCGAGCTACCCTCCAAATGTGCATCAATCCTGAGCAGTTGGGTTGGTTTATTTCTTTTTCTGGGCATTTGTGGGAAATTGGTCCTCCCCTTAACTCACCGTGACTGATTTCTGAGCCGTAGTGGGTCCAGCTTCCGCCCCCGATTCATAAATGTGAAACAGTCGAGGAATTGCGAACGACAGCTTTTACATCGGGTTTCCTTTCCTTCACTGCAAAAGCAAAGGTTGACCCGTTCTCATTTCTGGAAACGTCATTTTTCTGTTTCTGTTTTTACCTGAGCACTTATCTGGGAGGAGATCACTTCTGAAATATTCAGACATGAAAGTGTGACTTTGTTTTAAAGGAGATTTTTCGTACTTCACATGGAATTTTATTTATGTTGGAGAAATTACTGTATGAGGAGTGTGTTCGGTGTTCAGACGGCTTCAGTACTGTTTTTTTGTTGTTTTTTTGAGTGTGTTGAAAATTCACAATCATGCCTCACAAACATTTAGTCCAAAATACCAACATAAATTAAGTTTGATTGTAAATAAATTTACGCTTGCCTTTGCTAATTAAAGTTTTTACTTCTCACATTGAGTCTTGTGATTATTCATCAAATGCATTTATAAATCCATATATTTATTTATTTATCCAGAATGTTAAAGGTTTGTCTGTATAAAGTTTCTCGAGGTCTAATGATTGTTTCTCCAGCAGTTATAAAATAAGATAGATGGGAAAGGATTCATGTATAAATGTCATATCTAATCTTTTTTAAGACCGAAGTTTTAATACCAAAATATTTAAATGATCTTAATTAAATATATGAATCGCTCCATCATTAATCCTATTAAAAAAAAATGTGTGCAACTTGATTTTACCGGTTTGTAATATGAAACGGGTTTATTATTCAAATGCTAAAGCATGGAAGGATGTATATGACGAAGCGTAAGGGGCCAAGGATGTAGCCCTGGAGGACACCAACGGGCCACAGAGGAGGAGGCATTCATACTGGCTATTGAGAAAGTCCCAGACTATAAGGATTTTTTATTTTTTTTGCATAATAAAGCACATGAGGACCTACTGAGCGGAAACCAGTCTGGTTTCCGCTCCGCCCACAGCACAGAAACATCTCTGCTTAGAGTCACAAATGACCTACGGATGGCAGCAGATGCTGGTTCACCTTCCCTCCTGATTCTCCTTGATTTGTCTGCTGCCTTCGACACAGTTGACCA
>VRLP01003488.1:0-63564 GCA_009660295.1 Lophius piscatorius
ATATATATATATATATGTCAAGCCACAATTATTAAATGATTGTCTGTTTGCAATTATTTTGTATTCCTTTTTAGCAGAACCTATAACTTTAATTAACATTGCTTTATATAGCTATTATTTTATTTTTTATTGATGCTTTTATCTGCTTTTACTTTGCAGCACTTTGAGATTTGATCCAAATGTAAAGTGCGTTATAAATTAAATGTATTATTATTATTATTATTATTATTATTATTATTATCATTATCATTATCATTAGAATTGATGACATTTTTTTAAACTATGTAATCCGGTAGTATTTATACTGCTAGAAAAGAAGAATTAAATTAGCCTTTGGTGCCGCAGACTGTCACAGAGCTAGACTTGCACATAGGAGCATCTATTGCCGGAAATCATGATCATGAATCATGAATCATTTAGTCAAACACAAACAACACTGTTGGCATATTTTAGTTTAAACCCAAATGAAAACAGAAAGCCCAATATCTCGTAGGAAGCGATTTGCACCAATACACTTATTACACTGTAATTAGACTGATATTATGATGGTGGGACAAAATAATCAGAATGAATTTCAATTATTAATCACAATTATTTGAATGACAATTAATAGTCATCTAAAAATTAATCATTGTGACAGCCCTGCCTGGACTCTTAATATTACTTATATGTCCATAACTGTTTTATCATGTAGGGTTATCAGTGTATGTTGTCTTCACAATCTCATGAAAAAAATGTTTGCTGTGTTGGGCCTTTACCTGTGGGAATCTTATAACCAGTCTCTCCGGGCTTTCGCAGATTCCTCAGGATGTGGTCAGAGTGCATATTCACGAGCCAACCCACCAGCCACAGTACAGACCCTGGAGCCAAACCAATCAAAAGGTCATTAGGGGATCAAAACCAATAAGAATACTTGTGTTATGACAAGAAGATAAATACCAATGTCACATCTCCACCTCGACCCTTTATGCAAAGTAACAAAGTTACTTTGTGCTAAATTTATTTCATAAGGGTCAAGAAACTACAGAAAATTGGTGTTTGGTGTTTATGTATTTTTCTACTTATTGAACTACAAATGCAATAACATCATCAGAATATCTTGCTAAAATTATGGATTTCGGGTTTGGCATTCACGGGAAATAAGATATATATTCAAATGTCAGTAATTCAGATGCAGTGTTAAAGAAAGTGGAATAGTAGAGAGAAATTGTGAAAATAGTAAAGAAGGAACCAAAATCCTACCTCTACCCCATTATCCATATCCACTCCAAACTTTAATGGGTTCTTACTTGTCATATGTCCAAATGTCCTAACGAGTATCATAAAAATCTTTGGTGGAGGTAATGAAAACCAAATCCTTTAAAAGTATAAAACTAACAAACCAAATGATTGAAAATTAAATACTCTGAATTTTTAAATATCAATGACGCTGGAGCATATGGTATTTAATGTGCCATTGAGATGTGAATTAAACAGAACTATGATCACTTCAAAACCACTTCTTAAAATTAATTAATATTAAAGATATTAATATTCAAGGTGTTGATTTTAACTCTGTTTTACAATTACATTCATGTGAAATTATTTGCGGAGCGACTCTACAATAATAATACAAAATGATTTAAATATTTATATATGAATAAATAAACAAAGCAGGTAGCATAAAGGACAATAAACAGATTAGGAATATTGTATGAGGCAATATGTACAGAAAGACAATATGTGCACAAACAGGTAATAAGGCAAGAGAAGGTTAGCTTAAGGTGCAGTACAGATGATAAAGTAAGGTGCATATTGTACAATCGTTGTCTGATTTCAGCAGATGTTGGATTGTGTGTGTTTTGTGCACGGTGTGTGTGTATTCATGGATAGAGTGTGTATGTGAGAGCTCTGTGTTATGCATTAAGGAATATTATAACCTGAGGGTAACCACTGTGCTGTGAATGCAAAGTAAACTTTTTAAAAGAAAAAAAGTGTCCCCCAGACAAGATCAAGAGCAGACTAAAAAATATTTACCTCATGTAAAGTGGGGCAGCAAACCTAGAACACGTACCTGTGAGGAAGCATGGATGTGTAACCCAATGTGCCGGGTACTCAGCATAATGGCTTAGGTACCTAATCTGCATGTATCCGTTATAGATGCAGAAAACAAAAGCCAGGACAAATGCGACGAATGGTGTTGGTTTACCTCCTCGGATCAAAAATGGATAAAAAAGAGATCTGAAGCAGTAATAAAATGTCATTCATAAAACTCTGTTGTTTCCGTTATACCTCAGTTATTATGTAATACAACTTGCAGTGCAGCTCAATTGATAAACCTACCTCTGTACGTAGTGGCAGAAGTACATAGCGATGAGGATCTGGTTTGGAAACCGTGATGTTTTGGCAGACGCCGTCCAAAAAACCAAACACAGAGGCACTAAGAAAGCAGGCAGCTCCTGAACAAACCAAGCAAACTTGACATTGACGGGAAACCCATATGTGCTGCTAGCATATCGCCCATACGGGGCGTTTAAAAAGAGAAATGAAACGGAAGAGCAGGCTGCCATGAAAATCATTAGGTATGCCATGGAGTCCAAAACAAACAACTCCTCCTCTGAGGAGAAGTTAAGTCTGGACAACAGTGAATCCATCACAGCGCAGGGGCTATCGAGATTAAACTAAAATAAAGTAAATATAACTGACAACCGAAACTACAGTATGTAAAAATACCGCCGCCTGACGAAAGAGAATAACACGCAAGCCACCGACTTATGGCTCTCCCACCGGGGACCAATCAGAATCGTTCAACGGAGGGCATGCGATCAAATCCACCAATCAAAACGTTCTATTCTATGTCATCATCATCATCAATCAATATTTAGGAGATAACATACATCGGTCAAAATTGAATGGAATAAGATTTAGATTCACACCTATCTTTCCGAAATTAGGGAAGCGTATTGCATTTACCTCAGAAACTGTTATTGCCCTGTTTTTTCTGAATTAACGACTTCGTTATCTCGTTATTTAAAAAAATAAAAACAGCCCTGTTTTTCTGAATTAACGAGATAGGTCTCATTCACGTGAGAGTTGGATTTCACAACACTGAACACTTGAAACACTAAAAAATAACCTTCACAAAATAAGACAAAAATACAACTTTAAGCAGTGCGTTTATATTATTTTAATTTTGACATCATAGTTTTGTTTCTTTAATGTCAATTTAACAATTTCAAGTAAGTATATTTTACACCTGGCCCGTATTAACACGTGCTAGGCGTTTTTTTTAATTCATTCATTCACTTGGGTAGGCGTCTGAAATTTAACTCTGATTGTATCTAACTGCAAAAATGTTTAACATCATTGATTTCTTCCCAAAATAATGACACTTCATTCATCAAAATTTGAAATTTGATAATTACTTTAAAGTCCGCGAAGAAAATGGAAATTTTGTCTTTTACAATTCTGACTTAAATATCAGAAATACCGGGATCAATTTCACATTAGTTAATCGTGCGATGGTAATCCTCTTCCATAAAAAAAATAGATGCAATATTTAGCCTGTAATAAATTACCAAAAAAATACAATGAAAAATTATACATTAGTTTATATATTTTTTTACCGCAATAGTATTCTAGTTTCATACAGGCTGATATTGAGGCCACTTCGAAGGGTCCTCTTTCACGTGCGTCAGAGACAACACGTTTGGAGGATACACAGCAGTAGAACTCAATCTTGAATGCCCACTAGTTTTTATTTTAGAGTTTAAGGCCACTTCTCTCTTCTTCTACCCGACACGTCGTTCCTCAGACTTTTCACCAGAGCAGTCTGCTATTCCAACATGGGGAAAAGAAGCAGGCAACGGCAGAAAAACCAGTCTTCTGGCAGGAGCAGAGACAGCGCTGTAAGACTTTTCTGGCTGCTGCAGCAACGCTTGTTAATATTAGGTGTAAAGTGCGTAGTCAAGTCAGATATTCACTTTATTTAGTAAATATGAACGGAAAGTGCAGTGACTTTTAGAAGTTAAAAGTAAAGCTGTGGCATTGCAAAACACAAGCACCATCAGCGAGCTATAGTGTTAGCTCCTAGTAGCTATTTTCGAAGGCATGTGTGACCAGTATCACCAGACTTTGTTTCTCAGTAATGTGTTAATACCGTTTGGCCATTAATATGCTTAAATGATGGATAATCATCTGTTCATTTATGAAAAACAATGAATAAATCACATTTTGAAATACTTAGAAAATTGGGGATTACACTTCAAATATAGCCATAACATTATATCCACAGACATGTGAAGTTAGAATAACATTGATTATCTCGTTATAGTGGCACCTGTCAGTGAGTGGGTTGTATTAGCCAGCAAGAGAACAGTTTTTCATCAAAAGTGATGTGTTGGAAGCAGGAAAAATGGGCATGGGGAAGGGCCAAATTGTGATGGTTAGATAACTGTGTCGGAGCATCTCCACAATTGGAGATCGGGTTGGGTGTTCCAGGTCCGCCGTGGTTACTGCCTTATGAAGGACAACTGGTGAACTTGTGTCAGGGTCATACATGTGTGTTCGGAACTCATTGATGCGAATAGGTAGAGAAAACTAGCCCACTTTGTTCCGTCCCACATAAGCTACCGTAGCACTAATTTCTTGAAAAGTTGATGCAGGTTCTCATAGAAGTAAAGGGGGACATAAATAGTAGTTAAATGTTCAGACTGATTAGTATTAGTACTCAAGTTTAACGGATGTTATGGCCTGGGGGGTTACCACTGTGGTAAGGGGTACCGAGGCCATTGCTATGAGCCATCAAAGTCCCTATTCAACCAAAGTGATGGTTGTGTCTATCCTTGCCTAAAGGTCAGTGAGCTTCTCAGGGAGTGTTGGACTCCACCAAGGTTGCCCCATGTCACCGACTATGATATGCCTGGAAGGATCTCAAGTTGTAATAGCGGTGAAGAGAGATCATTCGGTCATTATTTTCAGCAAACACTGGAGGGGTTTGCAATACTGTCCAACATGACAGGCAGCGCCTCTGAATTTAAGGCCATGGTTCTCAGCTGGAAAATGGTGGATTGCTCCCTCCGGGTTTTTGAGCATTTTGCCTCAAGTAAAGGAATTGAAGTTTTTTGGGGGCTTTATCAGGAGTGATGGGAAAATTGACTGTGAGATATAATTGTGGTTGGGTGCAGCATAAGCTGTACAAACAGGAATTGTGCCAGTCCCTCGTGAAGAGTGCTGGGCTGAAAGGTTGTGATATAAAGGATGTGACTGCAGATCAAAGCGCTTGAAACAACTTCCTTCCTTTTGTAGGGTGGGTGGGCTCAGTATTTAATTAAGGTGAGTATCCAGAAACATTGGGAGGGTGTTTACAAGGCTCTTGGAAAGGAGCAAGTTTAGCGGCCTCGGACAAATGTTTAGGATGCCTTTCGGGTCACCTCCCTTTGGGTTTTTTTTAAGATACGTCCAACTGAGAGAGACTTTACATCCAGAACTCAATGGAAGATCATCATACTTCATACGGCCGCAAGGATCTGAGTAACTTTGACTTTGGCAGTGGTTAGTACCTACCAAATTGATTTAAGGAAGGAGAACTGCCAGTGGGGAAACTGACTGATCTGTGCATACCATCTTCATACAGTATGACCTCCCACTAATAACCAAGAGTCAATGTCTTCAGGACTGGGGAGTTGGCTATGCTGACATTGTGAAGGAGAACAAACTGTTTGAGCACTACTACAAAGAGCTAGACCTGGTTCCTGATGGGGAGTTTGAACAGTTTATGGAAGCGATGAGGGAACCTCTGCCGGCGACCATCCGCATCACTGGATACAAGAGGTGGGATGACCAGTTTTATAACCAGGATTCAGACTCAACATCATGCAAAGTGTTTAAAAAGAATGTGCCTTTTCTTTCTATAAGATGTACACCCCCCACGGAACATCAATAAAGATTATTCTAAACCAACTAATGCTCATTTGAATCCTCTTCATGAAGAGGATTCAAATGAGCATCCATCAAAATATTTGCATTTCCAAACAGGATATTCCCAATTTCCCCTGTTTGTTTTCTTCCAGCCATGCAAAGGAAATCCTCCACTGTCTGAAGGAAAATTATTTTAAGGATATTCAGGAGCTTGAGATAGATGGTCAGAAGATTGAGGCTCCACAGCCTCTTCGCTGGTAAGAGATCATGATTTACCCGAGGCTTAAAAGACGGACACATCCGGACTAGTGACTCAGGACAAACTGTGTCCTATCTGTTCCAGGTATCCCGATGATCAGGCCTGGCAAACCAACATGAGCAGGAAGATCATTAGGAAATCTCCACTGTTGGAGAAGTTCCATCAGTTTCTGATCAGCGAGACTGAGTCGGTGAGTCACAAGCAAAACAGAAAATTTAACTGAACTGAAAATTTAACCTTACAATCATATCTTTTCCAACTGTGTTTTCACCAACTCTTATCCTGGATAGGTGATTAAAAATATGGAGAACAAAACGTCTGTATAAGTGATAAAACATTTCTACAATAATTCCTTTTCTTTAACAGATTTTCCTTCTCAGGATTGTAGGGGTGCCGCAGATAAAATGACTAAACAGAGAAAGAGAAAAGACATATTTTTCTACTTTTCCTTTCAGGGTAACATCAGCCGTCAGGAAGCTGTCAGCATGATCCCTCCTCTCCTCTTGAAGATTGAGTCTCACCACAAGGTAGAAGATTGACCCTATTTGAAGCACTAAATAACTATGATTTATGAAAGTATTTTCTGCTCAATACTTTTGCCTTATAGAACTTTTGTTCTGTTTTTTGGAAGTAGTTAAAGAAAAATGTACTGAGATGTTAATGTTTATATGTTCTTGCACAGATCCTAGACATGTGTGCAGCACCAGGATCAAAAACTGCCCAACTCATAGAGATGCTCCATGCTGATATGGAAGTGCCATTTCCAGGTAAACAACACAGACTCAGGACCTGGAAAGATGCAACATCGACTGAGTTTTTTCTATCTGAAAGAAATATTTTATCCCAAATTGAAAACACATAGAACCTGTGAACATATCTCAGTAACTATCCTTTACTCACTCCCCTACACTCCAGAGGGCTTTGTGATTGCAAATGATGTGGACAACAAGCGCTGCTACCTACTTGTGCACCAAGCCAAGCGTCTCAACAGCCCTTGCATCATGGTGGTTAACCATGATGCGTCCTGCATCCCCACTCTCAAGATCGACTCCAATGGCGAGAAGGACATCCTATTCTATGACCGCATTCTGTGTGACGTCCCTTGCAGGTCAGCACTGGGCTCCAGAACATTTTGTTTCCACTAATGCCTATTTTACCTCTGCGGGACAGCTCAGCTTTGGAAGTCCTAAGCATAACTGGAAAAGATGGCCAAAACAAAAAATTGTAGACACACCATGTTTAACTATAAGCAAAGGTTTTGTTACTAAACAATTAAACTAAATAAGTGCAAATAAAACCAATTTAATATTTACGACATGGATATGAGCCGTTAGTAAAGTCGAGTGTGCATGAGTGGAGAATGTGTGTGTGTGTGTGAGGATGTTGTATGTTGCAAAGCTCAAAACAGAACAACCAAACCACGATACCTGTTGGAAAAGCTGGGAGAGAAATTGATCGGTCTGCAGCCTGTCCTTAAATAAACAGGAACTCCTGAGTGCCATAGTTGTTCCATATTACTCAATCTTCTACCTGTAGGATGACTCCGATTGTTAGTATGTCACCCCCAAGAGGAACACTGGGGACATAACGATGTCTAGCTAAGCTAAATATTTCTTCATGTTTGTTTAGCTAGCCTAACTCATGCCCCACCCCTGTATAAAGTTTTCTGGACATCTGTACAGGAGTTAGTTTGTGTTTTCCATATTTTCCTTTCTTCATATGTTAAAGTAAGTGGAAAAAGATTTTTGGATTCATACCTGGATCTGCTCCAAAAAAAAATTTGTTCTTCGATGGAGGCTTCCATATAATTTCCTTGAAATCAATTGAGGCTTTTTTATGTAATCCTGCCAACTAAAAAAACAGACTATCAGCAAAGAAAACAAAACCTCTTTGCTGGAGGTAAATGTGTTTGGTAGGCTCTGATATATGTGTGGATGTTTGGCTGGAGAAGTAGTTTTGTGTGAAAGATGGAGATGAGGCCTCATTCAGTTTTTCAAATGCAGGGTCCTGTTTATAGTGATTTTTTCTTAAAGACTCAGCACAGGAAAATATTCTTCATTTCTTGAAATCTAGCATAATTTCATGGCCAAAACAGCTGCATGTGTTTGTGAATCCTGCGTGAGTTTGGCCAGCTGTAGGGCTTAAGCCAAGAGACGCTGCCAATTAAAACACAGGGAGAAGGAGGGGAAGTTGTAATGAAGACAGAGAAGCAGGCAGTGGTGATGTAAGCAGCCAGCTACAGCTGGCCCTGTAGACAGTTTTTGCTTGGCAGACAATTTTGTCCCGTGAGAAGTGTCTCTATCTGTGGTGTTTTCAGTGCCTGGGGCCAAACTGGAGATATCTGATTGGTGCCGCTGTCTGCTTTGTGTTTTGCAGTGGGGACGGCACCATGAGGAAGAACATAGATGTTTGGAAGAAGTGGACAACCAGCAACAGCCTGCACCTCCATGGGTGAGTGTGAATTTGGCTTTTCTGACCACAGTAATACACTAGTGTGGTCTGCCAAATTTACTAAATTACAAGGAAGTGGAGGCTATACTTTTTGTGCTAATTTTATAAAAAATTGGCAATATTATGGTGTGTCTATCAGGCTTCAGCTGCGTATTGCAGTGCGTGGCGTTGAACAGCTGGCTGTAGGAGGGAGGATGGTATACTCCACCTGTTCACTCAACCCTATAGAGGATGAAGCTGTCATCGTATCGCTGCTGGAGAAGAGCGAAGGTAACAAAAACACTTGCAGGGCCGTACAAAAGTATAAGAACAGTATTTGTATTCAAGTGAGAGCAGTGAATTATCTATTGACCTTATGGGATCTCCTCATTATTATTGTTCATTCCACTCTCCTTTAATTGTGATGTCTTGAATTACCTAACCTTGCCTGACCAATAATTGAAAGCCTGACTATTAATCACTTAGATGGAAATGAGAAATATTGTGATTTAAATTTTTCAAAAAAGAAGAAGAAAAGACGCATGTAATAGTTGTTTATGAATCCTGGTAAATGCTCATTTATTCAGATTTGTTAGCCTGGAAGCTGACTCACATAAATGGATAGATATTCATTTCTGAGTCGTTGAACCTCAGATCTATGAGATCGTACCAAAATATTGTAATTTAATATTGTAATTTTTTTTTCACACACATCACAACAGTCTCCAACATAGTCTTATATTCTAAAACTGATCGGATAACAGTAAAATGGAATTGGAGCATTATTTTCTTGCTGAAACACATAGGATCATTACCTCTAGAGTCTACAATAGATATTCCTTTGCTCTTGAGCTGATAAACAAATGAAAATGTAATACGATTACAGGGAAAATTACATCCAAATACAGCCACTCGAGTATTTTTCTACCGACATGTAACATCTTCCCCATCCCCATCACCATTGCCAGGAGCGCTGGAGCTGGCTGACTGCTCAGCTGATGTGCCAGGACTGAAGTGGATGCCTGGGGTTACCTCCTGGAAGGTATTGTAAAATTTAGAATTTTGTGCTTTACAACAAACTTTAGAAAATTATAACAGTGTTTGTTAGCTCTTCAGTGTCAAAGTGAGACAGACTTGCTGACAGTTGATATCTTTGATTGGATCTCTCACACCAATGGTTGTTTCTGCAGCTGATGACAAAGGAGGGCCAGTGGTACTCGGACTGGTCTGAGGTTCCGAGCAGTCGTCACACACAGATCCGCCCCACCATGTTCCCGCCAAAAGACCCAGAGAAACTTGCTAGTATGCATCTGGAGAGATGGTACGTACACACTGTACTGTACAGTATGTGACTCCTCTGTTGTTTTCTTATAACGCTATAACCAGGTTTTTTTTTTGTTGTTGTTCCATGTTTTAAAAAAAAAAACCCACACCAAATCCTCATTATGATTGAAATAATATTGGTCATTGTTTCTACTCTCCTTTAGAGAATTTTTTGTTCTCATGAAAGCAGACACGTAATAACAAACGCACACACTTGCAGTGTTCTCCAATTTTTGTTGATGTCATATACATTGGCGTTGTGATTCGTCTGATGTTTTTTCCTGGTATGGCTTTGCACAGACTTCCACACACACAGACACCATCTAGATGAATGCACATACATGTACACACCTACATTCTCAAATTATTGGGGATGAAGTCATTTCTGCTCTGCAGTGTTGACTTTATTGTACATACTGACACAATGACGGCCAGCAGATGGAGCTGATGTCACATGCTTTGCTTAGTATCACTTTGTATAAAGCTTAAAATAAATTCTTGTTTATCCTCACAGCATGTGGTACCATATCATTCAAAGCTTTGATTTATGTGTGTGTGTCAGTATGAGGATTTTGCCACATCACCAGAACACTGGCGGTTTCTTTGTAGCCGTGCTGGTGAAGAAAGCCCCAATGCCTTGGAACAAAAGATATCCCAAGGTACTGCCTTGAATGAACAACCCCAAATCCATTTTATTTTGTATCTCTTACCGTTTTAGTGTTCTTGACTACAGCTGGGACTCTTTCTCTCATTCCTCTCCCTATTCCTCAGGTGAGAAAGGCAGCCTTGTCCCTCCCTTCGGCTCAGAGTGGAGGCTCTCTGGAGACCTTGACCCCCACAGATTCTCCCTCTCTCCCAGATGATGGTGTGGAGGAGAGGCAGGGGGAAGGTCCAGAGGGAAAACTAGTTGGGGAAGCAGAAGAAGAGGCACCCAAAGGAGCTTCTTCCTTTGCCCAAAAGACCACTGCTGTACAAGACGGAGTGTGTGGGTGAGTCATGTTGATCTGGGGAGTTAATGAAAAAAGGTACACTGCAAAGTCTTGAATAATGCATTAATTTGGAGGGGGAAATTAGTCTATGGCCTAAACACACCTTTTTCTGGTCATGAGGAAATTTCCAAATATTAAGCAGTTTTCTTACTTGACCATCCACCGTGTTGATAATCAATTTAAAAGAAGTAGAAAAAGCAGGAGGCAGAACTGAGGTGGCAGAGTTGAAAATGTTAAGATTTTCTTCAGGAGTGACGAGGATGAAGAGGATTATAAAGGTAGACACATCAGAGGGACAGCTCGGGTTAGACTACTTGGAGACAAAGGCCAGACTGAGGTGTTTGAATATATGCAATGGAGGGATAGTGGATATATTGGTCGAAGGAGGATGGAGCTGACGTACAGGAGAACAAGGGGATGACGGGGTAAGATGGAAGCAGATAATCCACTGTGCCGATCCCTGAAGAGAACAGCTGAAAGAAGAATCTCCTACAAAACGTTTTTCCTTAATAAGAACTCTTATGTTGAAATGGAATATTTTTGCAGTAAAACCCAAGTTTACAGGATTTGTTTTAAATGTCCGTGTCTCCGTTTGCAAGGCCTCCGGCCTCGAAGAAGATGAAGCTATTTGGTTATAAAGAAGACCCCTTTGTGTTCCTCTCTGAAGATGATCCTGTCTTCACCACCATACAGTAAGTACTTCTTTGTGATATGCTCATATAGGTGACTTTACTTTGGTGTGGCAAAACCTGTTTTTTTTGTTTCTCTTTAGATCTTTCTATGATCTGTCACCTAAATTCCCCAAGCTCAATGTTCTGACCAGGACCCACGAAGGCAAGAAGAGACATTTGTACATGGTGTCCAAAGAGCTTCGCAACGTGTTGCGCCATAACAGTGAGCGCTTGAAGGTCGGTATGTTTTATTGTCGCGTTTAGATCATGGTACACATTCGAAGCAAGTTTTTATAATTAAACATACCTTTGTGTGGAAATCTGATGCAACAAATCAAGAATCACTTATTTCCCGTTGACTGAAATTACAAAGTGTCATCAAACAAACATGATAATTGTTGCAGAGCACAGGTCAGTTTTTACAAGCATACTACTGTTTAAAGTGGCACATTGAGTTTTCAGATTGATGATGGGCTTTGTTCTTTAGGCAGTGGTATCATTAAGGCTTAAACGATACTTCTGCTGATGCTTATTGATCCGATCATAAGGTTGTACCTCTGCTTTCTGTTATTTAAAATGGAATAAAGACCACAAATTGAGAACCAAATTAGTTAATATCTCTCATATGCCGATCAGCCATAACATTATAAGCAGGTGACGTCAAAGTAACATTGATTGTGTTGTTACGATCACATCTGCCATTGGGTGGGATATATCAGGCAGCAAGTAAACATTGTTCCTGAAGTTGATGTGTTTCAATAGGAAATGGAAAACAATGGACATGATTGTGTTTTTGGTGTGCTTGTATTCCTTGTTTCTCAGGTCATTAACACAGGGGTCAAGGTTTGGTCTCGCAACAGTGATGGAGAAGAGTTTGGCTGTGCCTTCAGACTGGCTCAGGAAGTAAGGAAAATACAGACTGCATATTTAATGCAGAACCCGAACACTTCTTATTCTCATCAGTGGAGTGAACAGAATTTTTTCTAAATCTATTTGTTTTTTGTTGATCAGAATCTTATTAATTGAAAAATGCAGTATAGTGAAAATATTCTCTCCTCACACCACAGCCGCAACTTTTATCCCGGCATCTCCTTACTTTATTATAATAAACCTCCTGAATTGAGGTGACTCACTCAGCTATGTATAATGACACCTTGTATTTCTAGAACTCCAGCCCCCTGCAAATGATTTCGTTTTGTAATGCTTCTCAAAAGTATGATGATAGCTTCTTGGAAATGCTGTAATTCTTTATTATAGTGGTTTTCATGGCAGAAGCGGTGAAGACAGCCGATGAAGAACAAAGCCAAATACCAGAGTTCACATGAAAAATATAATTGAATGAAATTTTTATTTGCCGCGCAACTGTAAAGAGTTTGAATGAAGCATTGCCAACCACTACTCTCTTCTGTCTCACAAGGGTATCTACACTCTTCAGCCATACATTGGCTCCAGGATAATCATAGTGAGTGTGGACGACATCAAAGTGCTGCTCACCCAGGAGAATCCCTTCCTCAGTAAACTGGAGGATGATGCTCATAATCAGGCCAAAAAAATCGGTAAGCAAAGAAAAGGATTGTATTGCAAAATCTAAGAATTATCTTTGTTCCTTATAAATACCCATTTCAGAAAGACTGTGATTAATATAACTGCAGGTTGTTTGGTTGTACCCTTTTCTTCCTTTTTGATGAGATATATTAGCCAGCAGGTGAACATTTTGTCCTGAAGTTGATTTCCGAAAAGATGCAAGGACAAATGCAGGAGTGAAGATCTGAGCGACTTTGACTGGGGTCAAATTGTGAAAGCTAGAATACTGGGTCAGAGCATCTCCAAAAGTGCAGGTCTTATTGGATTTTTCCCAGTCAGCTGTGGTTGGTAGCATGTGCCTTTTTGATACTGACAAGAAGCAGCCGATACAACCTAGAGGTTAGAACAGTGTATTAGCGGCTGGAAGGTTTCTGACTGGGGTATCATAAAATGAAAGGGGGAAGAGAATGAGTCATGGTCTGTCTTACTCAATAACTGGTGTTAAGCTGTCTTTGAGCAAGGCACTGACCCAAAAACTTCACTAGAGGAGCTGAGCTTTTCTCGGCTAACGACAGCGGTTGTCATGTGTGTGATGGAGTATCTTACATAGAAAGGGAATAATCCTTTGCTGATTTCTAGTTCTAATTGACTATTCTCTCCACAGTTATGGGGAGCATCGTGCTGAAGTACATTCCCAATCCAAAGTAAGTGGACTTTTATATTTCAAGTGTTCTGTCTGTTCTGTTCTGTCCATTTTGAATTGATATTTGGTCATTTCTGACACCCAAAATAACCCTCTGTTTGTCAGTAACCCAGCAGATCCTCAGTGTCCCATCCATCTCTGTGGCTGGAGGGGAAAAACGTCCATCCGAGCCTTTGTCCCCCGCAATGAGAGGTTTCATTACCTCCGAATGTTGGGAGTTGAGGTCTTCAGGGAGAAACAGGGCCAGAAACAAAAGGATGAAGGTAAAGAAGAAGAAGAAGTGATGGAAAATGATGTACGTAAGGAAGAAGCAGTCGGAAATGAGGTGGAAATGGACTTGGGGAGTCAGAACGGGTCACAAGGCCAAAGTCTGATAACGGCAGCTAGTGAACTAGTAGCTGATGAAAAGACAGAAGAGAAGGAGGACTGACTGAGAACGTGTTGCAGGTCTGAGATCTATTAGCACACCGTGTGGAGGTTGTTGTGCCTGTATGGGTGTCTCTGTTACCCCCAATGCCTCTGCAGAAGGAATCTCCCAGAGATGAACCCAGTAGGAACTTTTAATTTCGGCTTGTCTGAATTTATATGGCTTTTTTATGTTTTAACAAATTTCCCATGCCACCATGTGGCATCCTTTTTTTTTTCATTTGCTCATTTTGAGTTTAAATTAACAGCCATCTCATTTTCTACCAATTAATTATGCAGTAATATTGGAATTTATTAAAAGCCTCGGTGGTTAAAAGTGTCACTGGTTTAATTATTTGAAATTAAGTTCATTATTGTTAAGGGATTGATCAAATTCAAAAAAAAATCATAGTCTTCAGGTAGCGTGGGCCCTGGAGTGTCTTTAAATGGGCTTAAGGTATTTGGTTTTTTTTAAATAAAGTTTCATTGCACTAGACACAGGTAATATGTGCCTGTGCTTATAACAAAAACTGGGTCACTGTCTCAAAAAAGATGACAATTTGGCTGGAGTTGCAAAAGATTTACTTGCTTTTATTTACACAAAGAAATGTGAGCTAAACAAAACTTGTACACAGACTGAAGACTATGAAAACACAGTATAAAAACAAACTCCAGTAAACGGAGTCTGGTTTCTACATCTGGTTTCAAAATGTCAGATGTGATGGTCGGGCTCAAATATGTTAAGTTCCTCCCTCTGGACCAACCAACTGCTGAATATTTTGATAAACTTAGTCATTCAAAACATCTCCAATTTGCATCATCTCATCAAACACAAAAATATTTACTTCATATTCAGTCATATCCCAGGGATATATCTTTACAATCACATCACTATCTCATCAATAATAGTAGAGAATTGGTTCAGTCCAGCGATCCAGTACCTGTGCACTGATCACAGCCTCTATATAAGAGAGCACCAAACTCACACACTGGTTTGAACCGTGGCAGTTTGAGAAATAACATCAAATAAATATAAAATAAATACAAAGTTAATAAAGGAAAACTTTGTATCTCAAAACATATTTCTCTGCAGGAGATGTAAATTATGTTGTGAATAAGTAATTTATGATATTGTAGTGCCGTTCACTCACAACAAGGAGAGAGGGGAAAAATGCAGTCGGTTTCCAATCTTCGTCACAGTCCTTTTAAAAAAAAATATAAAACCTGTGGATTCATCAACACGAAGGGTCGACAGAAATACTAACCTGCTTTGAGATATTAGCAATATTACATCAATATTATTTCAGGTCAACTCAATTTATTTGTAAAGCATATAGAAAATACATGACTTGACTCCATTAATACTGCTTATGAAGCAAGCAGCTTGTGAAGCACTTTTGGTCAACACAGTTGACCAAAGTGCTTTACAAGATAGAGCGATAGATAGATGGAGACATACAAACTTTAATGAATCTTGTCAATGGTTGCCACGGTAGCTTCACTGCCCTGGATGGATAAATGGACGTCTCTCCTGTGTATTACAGAGTCCAGCTGCCATGACAACCAGCCCCCTCACCTCTCCTCTCTCCTCCAAGACCACAGAGATCAGGCTGCACTTCTCTGATGGTCTCTCATTTTCTTCTCCCAAACCTTTTCTCCTCCAGCCTCTGTTGTCCCTCGTTCTCTTCTATTTTTATTTGATATGTGATCTCTAAAGTGCAAGGCTGTGGGTATTACCAAGCAGTGGAGCGGCTGTCATGTCAATTCTCTCGGCTGTGGATGTGCCAGTGACTATGTTGTTTGCAAAAGGGATAAGAAGACTCCTTGTTTGGGTAGCAATGCGAGGGTCGAGTAAACGCAGACGTAGGATGTTTTCCTGCTTTTTTGTTTGCCAGGTTTGAGTGATTTCCAGCCTTTATCACAGCTTAGATAGGGTCTAATAGAAACGAAAGCCTCAATGGTCAGTATTAAACAACATACATGAGAGAGGGGACGATAAAGATGGAGATTAAGGTTGTAGGACATAAGTGTAGTATTATTTTTTCTCTTCTGAGGTTGTGTATTGACATGCATGGAATTTTGGCTGTAGTTCCTTTCCTGCTGTGTGTAAACCCGGGACGGCTGATTTTGTAATTTATCTTTGTGTGTCTCATAATAACCTATATAACCAATGTAAGCTGAGGCAGGAAGTACTCAAGTATATGGTACGAGTATGAACACAAAGTACACTATACCATGAAACAATATCTTGGAAGGTTTTGCTATATGTTGTGTTGTTACCTGTGTTTTTTTTAAAGGTGCAGAACAACCCAAGCCTTTATGGGTTCCTGAGCAGGATCAGATCAGCCCCCTCAACCTTACAAAACAATTACAACCGTAAAAACTAACAACACATAAGCCATTAAAAAGACAAGAGGAATCCATAAGAAGATATAAACAGTGGGTTTACAATAAGATGACAAACCAAACAATTAGATTTTAAAACTGTCCATGTTCAAAAGATTCAGAAAAATCTAAAATATATCAAAATAAATCGCCAATCTGTACTCTACTTTTCGTAACCAGTGTCATTAAGGTGGTTAACTTGCATCTTCTTGAAAAAAAGAGCAAACCAACTACAAATAAAGTATAAGTAAGTAAAAAAAATCCAAAACCATACATCCAAATTCGCTCAATTAAATTACCTTCATTCAGAAACTTTATTTTTTCAACCAGAGGAATTGAATATGGATTTTTAATATCAATTCAATCAAGAAATACTTTATTCTTCAGTGAATTGATATTATATATATATCAAAAGTGCAAAAGAACTACTAACTATAAATAAAGTCAAATAACTTGACATAGACAATATTTTCTTGAATAGAAGATTAATGTTACTTGTAAAAACTAAACTTAAAAAAATAAAATGAATTACTTATTTTAACATATTCTTCCTGGTCCAAATTCCACTTTGTTTCTTGACCTCAGATTCCTTAATGGCTTTTAACAGATTGTAATGGAAATATAAATCTTGGTTTTCTTGAAAGACTTGCCATACTGACTGGAATTTCTTATGTTTATAGTAAGTTTGATCTTTTGGGACCATTTGTTAATTGAAATTAACATTTTGCTCCTCCTGAGCGGATCACCTCCGCCCATCATACATTTACATTACAGTACTCACCTCCTCCATCCTGAGCAAATGGCAAAGACAAATTGACACTTTGGGCCTAAATGCAAATGCTCTTTGGTCCACAAGCCGGTATAAGACCCCCCACGGACACACACTCTGCCTCTCCTGTCACAGACAGGTGTCCTGTAGGTTCAGATGCCCTTCTGCTGAAGTGATAATTAAATGTTATAAAGACAAGTTTGATTTCTATCTTTTTTTTACTGAAATTCCACCACACACATATAACAGCCAAATGTGTTGATTATATTTATATTATGTGTATCAAATCAATTTCTCTTCTGAGAAATTTTAAAGTTGTCCCTGGGTAACCACAGGGCCCCAAGTAGCCGCTCTGTATGCTTTTGCTTGGGCCGGGCTCTGGCGCAGAAGTTATTTAAGAATGAAGGTGAGAGAGCAGGCGTGTAGCTGCTTGTGGGGTAAATCAGGTATTACCAAGGAGGGAAAATCATAAAGGATTTTAAGCTGAGTATAAACGAGAGCGCATGAAAATAGAGGGAGTTGAAAATGATAAAAGCCTTGGGAGGATGGAGATGGGATGAGTGGGTAGAGGGTTGGGGAGAGGATGAGGAGGAATAATTTCAATTGGACAAATAGAGAAAAGTTATTACTGAGTCTCATAATCAACTGTGTGTGTGTGTGTGTGCGTATGTTTGGGTCAACACTGTGTGTGCTGACGTTTTATTGTGAATGATGTCTCATGCCTTTAAGATCTGACTTTTACTGCCAACCTACTAAGACTAGTGATGACATCATCTCTGCACTTGGACACATACATTAACTTTATGTCTTCTCTCTCCTTCACCTCCTCTGTTAACATTTCCATACAACTTTATTCATATCACTCACTTCGTCCTTCCATTTTGATTATCTCTCTCCCTGACGGGGCTTTTCGAAAGCAATATAGGTTTCCTAAACTTCGGATTTTTAAATGTTCTCGAACTGTCATCTCAATTTAAGTCTACTCTCTCAAAGCGCCGTGGGAACGTTGCTATTCTCCCACCGTCTATGTTTGGATGGAATATTTTTCAATGCTTGAGTGGCACAGTATAAGAGATCAAATTGAAAAATTCTTATTCATAGTTTAAAGGGCCTTGCTGCAAATTTAACATCCACAACTAAGTTTAAAAAAAACTTTGGATACATTTGGAATATGAAAGGTGCTACTTTTCATCATGTTATATTTGCAATGAATATGCACAAAATTGCCAGTGAGCCAGTTTAGATTTGAGCTGTAAAATAACTAGAAATGATCTTCTGTGCTCTAAAAAAAATGTACTTCCATTCTGTAAAGTACAGTGTGTAAAATTCAGTGGCATCTGGCGGTGATGATATTTTGTCTATTCGGCACATTACTTGCTATGTCCAAGAAGCAATGTTGACCTTTAGGTGTCAAAAAGATGTCTTCCAGTAGTCTGTCAAGTGATTGGGTTCCTTTCTTTAGATAAACATATTTAGAAATGAAAACTATGGGTCAAAAATCATTATTTGTGGTAGTGTTGTCGTGGTGATCTCTGTCCTTCCCTGGGAGGAAGGTGGGGCCGAGCTGAGGGGATGGCTTAAGGGGTGTCTGCGGTGATGCTCTTTAGCAAACGCAAATCGGACTCAAATCGTACAGTGTAGGCCCGGCTTAAAGCCGCCAGCCTCTTCCCTGTGCGGCTGTTGGCCTCTTGCTGAGTTGAATCCCCCGGGCGGATTGTCAGACCCCTCGATTAAACTCTAAACCTTTCATGAGTCTTCATATTTGGTTTCGACTGCGAGGTTTGACACTCCTTTACTTTTATCGTGTTAAATAATAAGTATGATCCTCCACAAGGGTTTTGTTTGTCCATACCACTTATATGGAGATAAAAAGGGCTTTTTCCAAACCAAGTTTAAAAAAAATTTGCTGGTGTGTTTGTTCCAATAAGTATTGCAAATACTATACTACTATAAATACTATAGAACACTATGAGTACCATGAAGACATACTCTCAAGAGCCCAACAGTTTAGTGCAGAATGTTAGACTCTGTTCATGCTCCTTGTTGCCATCTTGGCTACTGAGCGGAAGAAGTAGGACTCGGGAGACTTTTCTAGTTTTGGAAAATGGCAATTAAGAAGGCAATGTTTACAAACAAAAAAATTTGCACAATGTCCATCTTTCTATTTTTGGTAACTGCTTAACCCATGTGTGGGGTTTTGGTGGTGAGGTAACGCACTCCAGCTGACAAGGGACTAAAGGCAGGGTGACACTTGGACCATCCACACAAATCCAAGATTACCAAACCTAATTATTAATTTCAGACAGTAAGCACATAATTAATTTGGAATTGTCAGATTTTAAATCTATATTCTAGATGACTTTCTATTACGTTGTATTAACTTTTCTTAAAGCGGCACTGGGGCTCCACGTTTCTGCTGCGGAAGTCATCTGAAGAGACCCAGGAAGCAGTTGACTTATATACAACTGTGGGTCGGGCCATACTAAGAGCCTGCTACCTCAGAGGGGGTTTGAGTTATTTAGTGTAATTGTTTTGTGCTTTCTGTGAGACTTACATTTAATATTTAGATGCATTTGGATTTGTTCAGCAAAAGGATCCTGTCGATAAACAAACGTTTATGTGTTGTGTTTCTTTTGGTAGTTAGTTAGTGGGTTAGTTTTTTATTTTCTTCCCTTGTGTATTCATTTGGTATCATCAGCCAACTTAAACATCCCCGTGCATTTTCTTAGTCAAGTTCTTTGTGACTTCTGGTGAGAGAGTTTATTTATTTACTGAGTTGTTTGTAAAGCCTGGATTTAGTTTTGTCCGTATAACCTTTTTATATGGGCCATGAAATGTATTGCTTGTTTTTGTAACTAAAAATTTATTTTATGGGGGGCGAATTAGGCCCTCCTTACACCGTCCACCTGTGACTGATCGTTACTTTCATCTCGGTCCCGCACATGGCTATAGTACACAGAGGTGGCCCCTAGATGGATTTTGAATAACGGCTTTCTTCAATACTGCAATATAGAAAATCTTGCACTATGTGTATTCTATATGCGTGCATAAAGAATATTACGTGGTAGTAAACTAAGAGAAGTACTTGATTTGAGGCACACTATTAAAGTCACTGGATCCTATGTGGGTTCAGGCATCACGCTGTCTTATGGAACCAGAGCAGACATCGTAGAGCTTCTTTATAAATGCTCAATGAAAGCCATTAAGCATACTTCCAGCAGTTGTCAGCATTGTTACTGCATGTTTCTTCTCATATTTGGATCCATTTGCTGCTTTTATTGGGTTCTCATCAAAGGTCAAGGGACATTTGACAAGTTACTGCATGCAATTTATTATATTATATACTTGCTACCTTGCTAAATGTAAGCCTGCTACCTCCTCTGTCCACCTTATGAGTTTACATCAACGTGAATGACTTTACAGATAAGAACAGGTGGTCTTGTTAGAGTTCTGATCCAGAAAAGAAAGGAACCCCTAGTACTGTGGCTGTTGTCCCCTCATCACTCTTTTATTTTCCTTTCTTCACATTATCCACCTCTACAGTCTGACGCTCTTGCTGGCTTCATGCACTCTAGCCCTGAGCCTTTTGGACAAGGTATAGGTTTTGGATTATATAATCGGAGTATTACGCAATGCTAAAAGAGACAGAGGGACTTAGATTCACACGCATGCACACACCCACATACACAGACACAACAGGGAGTGAGACAGAGGAGGGGTGGTGTGTGTGTGTGTGTGTGTGTGTGTGTGGTGTGGTATATGCCTGTCTGTGGTGAATCTTGCATTTCATGTTTGGATTAAACCAAATCCCACTCCGCTCTACACACATGCACATGCACGGACACACATGCACGTTCACGGACACATATGCACGGACACATATGCACATGCACGGACACATATGCACATGCACGGACACATATGCACATGCACGGACACACATGCACGGACACAACTGCTTGCCCTTTTGCAATCTGCTGGTAAATCTCTGGTTATGTATCTTGGCTCTGTCTGATAGAATGATTGTGCAAAGCCTGCGTGTTCATCGTCATTTTTGTACATGCACTACAAAATATCACCATTTTAAAGCAGCTGTCTTCCCACTCTACACATGCACGGACAGATCTAGCCCTGTGGAATTTTATTTCTCTATCTGCACGCTGTGTTATAAAGATCACGATGCTGCAGCTTTCAACAGCTTTAATCCTTTATTTCCTCCTGCCCTCTGTCCTTGATTTGTACTAAAAGTGTGTTTGTGTGTGTATAGATCTATACAGAATGTACCTTCTCCCAAGATTACATCTATGGCTTGAACGTGAATTTAAATGGAATTTAAAATCATTTCAAATGCTAAGCAATATATAATATATGATAAGCAAATGCTCCTACCTCTTACTCTTGCGTCCGACCACATTAAAGCATGAAGAGGTAGACTTGAGTTATTGAGTTTTCAGTTATTGTATTCAACATCTGAACAACAACCACACACATCACTTGAGCCTTATTAGAAGAAAAATGCAGTACACAATGAAACCTTCCTTCTTCCATCAAGATTCATGGGTAACACCTGAGTTGTTTGGAAAAGTCAGTCACTGCAATGATCAAAATTGAATGGATTTTTCCTTACTGCACGCTTGCTCCAGCACTTGTACTGTTAGTCAGCATGGTACCGGCAGTAACTATGAATGGAAACTTGGTCTTCTGTGGCAACCATGAGAGGGAACAGCTGAAAGACGAAGAAGACATAAATGGAATACTACTGGGTTTATAGAAGGAAGTGGTGAAAAAAAAAGCCATATCTACAATATTTGCAGATCCACTGTCAAACGTAATGGATGCGTTCATCCCAGTCATATCTATCTATCCATGCCTAACTCTCCCACCAAGTTTCATAAAAATTCCCAAAGTTGTTCTGCTAAGAGACAGGCACACCAACGTCAAAAAAATACATAACCTTTTCGAAAGAAACATCAAAGGAATTATTGAAACAGAATCGCCAGCAAAACCCCAAAGAAGCATCAAAGGATGCAAAAGAACAAAGGCAGCAATAGCCAAATTGTGACGTCAATTATTATCTATTTTTAAGTTATTATAATTTTTTCTTAATGATGCAAAACACATAATGTCTCTTAAATCAGTGGTTCTCAACTGGTCTTGCTTCTTGACCCACCATCATCCCTTTATGACCCAAATCGAGGAAAATTTTCAACTTCTCAAATTTATTTAATGAAAAGATGGTTTACATTACAGGGCAATATCGCCACCTACTGTTAAGGGGTATGAATAGACGGAACTCCGCTGCATGAAAAAACCCATTTCAAAATAAAAGCCAAAGATATTTTTCTTTACATTTTTTTTTTGCCCAGGCAAAGGCCAGTGGCCCATTGAAAACGGGTCCTCGACTCATCAGTTCTGAATCACTGTCTTAAATTATAGCACCTCTGGAATATGCCAAAACCTACCTTTGGTTAAGACTTCATGCAAATCCGTCCTGTAGTTTTTCTGTAATGTCGCTCACAAACAAACAAACAAACAAATAGACAGATGAACGTTCTCGAGGGAAAACATATTATCCTTCCTTTCAGGAGGGAATAACGGGCCTTCTCGGCATTGACAGTGATATGAAAGTCAAAGTGTCTTACAATAAGGGGAAAATACCCCAGGGTGTTAAAATATAGGTACAAAAGTACATATTCATTCGTTTTGGACAAAGCCATATCAGATCCATCCATCCATTCATATTCTGTAACTGCTTCTCCCGTGCAGGATGGCAGGGCCTGGAACATCTCCCAGCTGTCAAGGGACTAGATGTCCACCCTGGACAATTTGCCGGTTCATTTTGGGGTACAGTTTACAGACTTGCCTGCTGCCTGACAGGGACTCTGATCTCACATACACTCACAGGATTTATACTCTCACTCAGCGGCACAGTGAGAACGATGGGGTAGCACGTCAGATGGACATTTTGGAGTTAGTTATATCTAACTGTGCCCCCAATAACCCCAATTCTTTCTATCTGTCTCTGTAACCTCAGCTTTTATCCTGTCTCACCTGACAGATCACCACAGAGAAATGATAATATTCTCAATGCAAATGAATTCAATCAGGACAGAATCCAGGTGAGAGTCAGGTCGTCTGCTCAGCAGGCACAGTGATGGAGTTTACACAAGGGATTCTCTAAAACATTGATTTGGCAGCAGTGTCTCATTTCCAATCCATCATACTATCCCACATGTCTGCACTATGTGGCTCATAAAATGCCTGATACAATTTTCCATAAGTGCAGTACCAGAGAATAGTTCTGCAGTCTTTTACCGCTGCACAGCCCTTTAAGAATGTATGAAAGCGTCCATATAGCAGCTGCATTAGAAGAACAGCAGGGAGGTGGATGGAGTGTTTCTGCCATTTTCGGTGAAGGAAATCTGTTGATGCAGGTTTATTGGTACACGAAAGAAATTCTAGGGACGAAAATATATCAAAAGAAGATTTAAAAAATAGAATATAAAGTGTCCATTAAATTGACCAAAGAGCACCAAAGAAGTAAACTTTTATTCAATCAATCAACTCATGTCCACATGTACGTTTCTTCATGGTTTGGTTCCTCTTGATTTTATAGTAACCGTTGAATAAAATACGTTATATCACTCGCTGTAAAAGTGTCTTGAAACACTCATTGCAGTTTCCTAGAGGGGATCTAAATGTGCATGTGAGTCAGACTCAGAAGGATTTTCATTAAATCTTCATCGCACATCTGATCTTTTTCCTTAATTATTCATACTGAATTTTCTATGTGGAAATCAGATTTGGGTCTCTTTTTCCTGCAGTGTACATGTAACCATAAACAGGTGTTTTTAATAAAAAATGTATTACGACAATTAATCGAACGAGGATTTGCGGAGATCTATTTGCAGCAGATGACACCGGATGACAACCAAAGGTGGTTGGCCATGAGCATGGAGGACACAAGGGCTGACAGAGATACGGAGATAGCGTGGAGGTTGTAGACAGGCTGACTTTGATACGACAGCTGAGGTTTTGACTGATTAGTGATGATTCTTGAGAACAGGAGCCATCTCCTTTTCTGGTTGGGCCTCGTTGTGTGATAACCCTAGTGGTGCGACAACAACCTGCCGAAGGCTGATTGGAGATCCTGGGTAGCTTTACTGGCGACTGATGGGTTGATGGGAAGGAAGCTTGAAGGCTGGGAGGAGTGATAAGCTGGGTTATAGATTAGTGTTCTATGATCGGAGGATGGAGCCAGCAGAACCAGAGAGGAGAAGTACTGTATGCCAATGTCAGCACACGCAAAGGCAGTCCAAAAACAGAGACTGATCAAATTTGGAACATGGGAAAAGGCACCACGAGTAGATTAAACCTCTTCGCAGGATCAAACGTAGCAGATGTTTTGGGTGTAGGTTACCCCTGTGCTGCTGGTTCCCCCCCTCCTCCTCCCATTCAGCCCTGGCCAGGTGTTCTCCACACTGACTGTTCATAAGTGGCACCTGGAGAAGAGCTTAAATGTTCCTGTTCAGAAACGGAAGGTGGGAACTTCTGGAGTGAGGGCAACTGTTTAAAATGTCCTTCACTGCCTTTTTTTTTTTTTTTAATCTCCGTTGTGGAAGGAAGGTATATTTTAGCCCATGTGTGTTTGTTTGTTTGTTTCTGAACAAGATTTCGGAAAAACTAATTGACAGATTTGGATGAAATTTTACCCAGGAGTATGTTGTGGCACCGCTTGGAGATTATTAAATTTAGGTGACCTTACATGTTTCAAAGCAATTCAATTAAAAAAATTAAAAAACAAGCCGTTTGGAGCAGTGATGTCGCAATGTGGCTAGGCACTCTCTTGACGCTGTCTTCATTATTAATGCCTTTGTTCCTTTTGATGTTCCTTTAGGGGTTGAACTGGGGACTCAGTGGGCTGAACAGAGATGCTAAAGTGGAAGATGCAGGAGACGAAGGGTCCCAAAGAATTTGATAGATTCTCAGAGAGTTTTTTGGAATTGTTGGTAGATTTAGAAGCTGGCAATAACTCAGACATTAAAGGAAAGAAACTGCATGAATTGTTCCTTAAACTCGCACTCTTAAACACTTTGCACTCTCTGATTGCTTTTTCTATTTAATTACTGTTATTATTAATTATGTGACCCTTTGGTAATCAGTGGATAATGATTCGTGATTGATATCTTTGTTAATAAATCTCTTGGATTTAGTCTTTCTGTAGTTGATTTAGGTCGGTGCTGGTGTATTGTTCGCCCCATAGAGTTTGAAACAAACAAAGTATTAATGTAAAAACTAACCCTAACCCTTCATGAGGATAATCTGGATTGTTGGTGGCCAATGGGGATTTTCCTCTCGTCTCTCCCTTTTCGTCAGTACAGTACAATCATCCAAACATCACACATCCATATCACTTCTCTGAAGCCTCCTCCTTTCCTCTTTAGGTGAGAAGGGACAATGTACAGCGGACGGATTGTTCATAAGGGGAGGGTGGCAAGAAAGAGACGGTTTGTTTTAGGAATATGTAGAACTAGAGTTTAGACCAACATGCAGACACCAGGCGAAAGAGCATGTACAGTATAGCAAAATCCAAAGACAATGCCCAGGTATAGGCAGGGGTCAAAAATCATTCCAGCAGTCCAACCATAGAACAATTAAAGAGAAAGTCAAGGTTCATTGGCATCGGCAAGCAGCGACACAGTTGGGGGCTTTGGTTCAAAAATTCCTTTAATACCATTCACTTTTCTTTGAGGTTGGAGTTGGGAGCCCAGTGGGCTGAGCCCACTGTTACGTTATCATAAGTTTAAGTTGTTTTTTTTGTTTTTTTTTACATTTTTTGCGTAACTTAGTCTTTTAATTGGGTTTATTTGCTACTAAAATGTTTCAACACACATTTTATGTTCAAGAGGAGAGTACATAATGGAAAAATAGACTTTGACTGTTGTCACGTTGACTGTTCTTACAATTTGTAACAGTTAGATTGATGGTTAAGCTTGACTGAGATAACGTGAATGAAAGGGGCTTGTGCCACGTCATCAGGAAGTGGCTGGGTTTCAGTACAGTGACACTCTGTGTGTAAGGGGAATTACCCAACCTACCCCTCCCTTCGTTGTGAGTAAGTCAACCTGCGTCTAAATAAGTCCATCTGAATCAATTCCTCGCCGTCACTTGTGGTAGCCTTTGATCTCTGCATAGTGTTGAGTCGGTTTGCAAAGAAGTAGACTCCCAAAACCAGATGCTGACTGTGTCCATCATTATTCAGAAAGGAAAGAACCCGTAAAACTTGACAGGTGAGACAGTTGGCTGGGAGTAACTCCTTCACCTTGTACTGTTTGTATGTACTGTGTAACATGTGATAAATAGAGTAAAGATTATTATTATTATTATTATTATTAATAAAAGTATTTGAAGTAGAGTCCGATAAACGATCAGATCAAGACTTACAAACAAATCTTGAACATTGCAAAGGACTTTTTTCCTCAACTTTTAGTCTTCGATGATAAATGAATAATTACGAATGATTGAAACTTTATTGAAGGGTTGGGCATGTCCCAAGTAACAAGTCTTTTTTTAAGTAACAAGCATTTTTAGCATTGTTGCATTATCATTAACTAGTAAGGTTAGTTTAATAATTATATTATTATCCCAATGCAAAAACTCCAAAACAATTTCATGGATCATTTTAAAACTGTCCACCCAAATAGTCCTCAGTGCCAGAAAGAACTGGGTTGATTGACACTGGGGAGAGTTTTATCTCCAAATGTTTTCAAGCCATACTTTCTCAACATTTCATCAGATTTAGTCCAAATTTGTTGCATTTGAAATCAAATCGAGGATATTTATCTTTTATATATCATATTTTATTCTAATATTTCATATTTCACTCACGGGGAGTTTAAAAAAAAAGAAAAACACTGTTTTTTTTTATTCCTTTGACGACGCACATTGTGATGGCTCACTCTCTGTTCCAAAGTTTCTGACTATTAAAAGGCAAACAACCACATTGGGCCTTTAAATTAAGGCTTACAATGGACATTAGTACAAAAGATGAATGATGTTGGACTCTAACAAACTATCTATCTATTCAACAAATGTCAAACTTTATTTGAAAGTATTGACATCAAAACCCAGCTTTGCACAAATCTAGGAAAATATCGGTTAAAGCTAACAACCAAAAGTTTCCTGTAACCACTTTTCATCCCTACTTTGTCAGCTGAGTATGAAGTGTGAAGAGTGTCATGTAAAAATGTTTGCCGGATTTTGCTTCACATAAATAAAATTGACTTGACTGAGTTTAAATGAAGATACTTCGCTGGTGCTACCAAATCCATTTGATTATCTTGTGTTTCTTCTAAGTAAGTCAATGATGATTTTGAGCAGCAAGACAAAGTTTTACTTTTCAACACAAAAAGAAAGCATCTTCAAACGCAGCACTGGATCATATCATTGGATCCAAGTTACTGACTGTCCACCTAAATCTAATTTATTTTCAAATCAAATAGTGCGGTTGTTTCTGTTCAATGTTAAACCAGAACCTGAAGCGAAAGAGAAAGAGAAAGATGCTTTCTGGTGTATGGAAGGGCTGATGTCAGGGGAAGAGGAGGACACAGGAAAGAACACGACGTGCCAGGAGTGATTAATGGGTGCTGGGATGAAGGGGTGAAGGGTAAGGGTCCTGCAGAGTTAAGGGATAAATGAGAGAAAGAGAGATAGATGAGGCTAATGAGGAGAGAGATAGAGAGTTTGTGTTGGAGTTAGAGGTGTGTGTATGTGCGAATGTTCGTGAGTGGAGGAGGGGTGGGGGGGTAAAACGCTTTATTTAGTGCATGCCTGCAGGTGTTGCCTAGTAACAGAGAGGAAACAGAACAGGGGAAGAGAGCTGGAGAGCACATCTTTCTTTATCTTTTTTTATTCGTTCTTTCAGCTCCTGGCCTTACACTCTTCCTAAAATCCCAATACAGGCACACACACAAACACACACAGAGCGACAGCCCTATGACTCATTAGCAGTCATGGTGGCTGCTTTCCTCCTGCCATGAAGAAGACCAGGAAAGGAAGGAAAGAGATGAATTAATGAGGAAAAGTAAGCACCAGGGTGAGAAAAAGCAGGGAAATCCTCCTGTCAAAAATCATTCAAAAAGATTGTTGCCATAGCAGTTGTTGCTCTGTTATGCTAGAGCTCAACATTTTGCTCTGTGAAAGCTTGTTTCTGACGGTTGCTCTGCAGCACGATTCCAGCCTGTGTGACGACGTTTAAGGACTGATTTCTACACGGTGTCTTTGCGCGGAGCTTCTTAAATGAGTTGGGCCGCAGATCTGTAAAACACCTGATGGGTTGTCGTATTTCTCATCAAACCATGACCCTTCAAGGTTACGATAAGGGCACTCGGGGTATGAGAGTGTGCTATCCACTCAGTCCTTAGTAGCCTTGTTAGAAAACACCGCTCTGAACAGATGAGGTGTAAAACAGAGAGAGAAAGGAAAAGACGCACGAGATTACCATGATGACGCATTGTCTTGACTGAGTGTCTGTTCATGCAAGGAGACACACGTTGAAAATCACAAACGTGGCTATCGTTTATTGTCTAGACCACCATTAAGTGTTAACGTTTTAAAACTTCTTTTCTCTCAGGTTGAAGAAGGTACAGAAAGGTACATCCTCCTGTTTTCAGAGCTGCAAATGTGTGACTGCTGTTTGCTGCTCATGTTCATGCATGCATGTCGTTGTGGCCTGGGGAAAAGTGTGCTTTGCATTTTAATATCCCATCCCTCACTGCCGACGTATACAAAAGCTTTTCTCTCCTCTCATTCTTTTATTTCACCTTGTAGTTCTTGTCTCACGCTATCCGTGTCTCTATCTGTCTAATTGTACTTTAGGAGAGAGGGTATAATCCCACATGAGCTCCGAGACTCGGGACCTTGGAAGCAGAACTCTATTGAATTTAAATCTAACATAGTGCTTCCTGTCTTAAAGGAGCTCATTGAGAATCAATGCTGTGACTGTTGCCAGCGTGCAGCAGTCAAAATTGAATTACTCAAAGGCGACCCTGACGCACATGCGCATACACATGAACAGACGATTACTCCACGCTAAAAAGCTGTCTGGCCTCAGTGGGTGCTAGCTTCTGTTGAAAGCACTGTAACAGGCTAAAAATAAATTGTTCCCACATGCACTGTGCCATATAAAATATTTATAGTGAGCCTCAGTCTGCTACGAATGGCAAAGACGCTAAAGAGAGAGAGAGAGAGGGAGAGAGATGCTCTGAAGCTTGCAGCAGCCTCCATCTCAGTGCTGGTTTTAAATAAGAGCTAACTGCAGTTTGAACGACACACACATCGACACACATTGAGGGAGTTCCAGAAAAGAATCGACAGGAAGAGAGAGCTGATCCTACTATGTGTCCTTTCTCTGGGAATCTATATTTATCATCCCTTTGTACTCTTTGTTTTACTCCCACATATGTTCTGATCGTACGGTTTAACATTCGAGGCCATGACATGTAATGTGTTCACACCAGCAGCCCTCAGAGAACATACAATCTCCAACAAGGAATCTCAATTTTAGCTCAATGGTACCAAAGCGCTATAGCCCCTTGATTGTTTGACCCTCATAAAATTACTTGTTGATCATGAAAACCTACCCTTACAATTTGGAATCACAATGTGATCATTATTAGTTTGCTGGTTCAAAGAGGCTTTTTTTTAATAATGGTGATTTCCTTCACGTCTCTTCTCTTAGCTCCAAGTTTGTTGCATTATAATTTGTCATCCTCTCACAGTGGTGAACTCTCTGTCAATTTAAACATTCTGCATTACCACATATAGAATATTAATAGGATCCAAATCAAAATCTGATGTGTGATCTTTTGGGGTTGCGACTGAGTAATTTCTGTCAAGGCTTTGTGGGTATTACCCATGAAGTTAGTGTCATTTATCCATAATGGTGAAAAATCTCTGACAATCCAGACCCCCACCAAAAGAGGATTGCGGGACTGCGGATGAAAATGAGCCTTTTGGCTAACTCTGGTACATTTACAGTAATGTTTATTAATGTACAATGTCCCTGCCAAATAAACCAATAATAATAAAAAAAAAAAAAAGCTAATGGATTGTTCCACAACCTACCTCTCCAAAAGAATTGATCAAAATACATTTATAACATTTTGAGTAATAGTCAAAGGCTTGTGTGTAGCGATGTTACACCATCACTAAACAATAGATGATGCTGCGGACAGACGTTCTTCCTCAAAGTGGTAGAAGATACTCTGACCTAATGCTGGAAGATTTGAAGAATTCGTTCAACAATATGATAGAATTCAGGATTGAATAGTGATTTTTGATATGCACTTTGTGAGAGAGAAAGATTACAAGATATTATTATGCTCAAAAAAAGTCATCTACCGACTCCTGATTTTGTGATTGCATCTTAAAAACTGTATCTTTATCTTATAATCAAATGCAAATTCAGGGCTGATTTAAGGTTGATTACAATCCTGTCGCATTGAGTGAGTTTGGCCTTTAAAATGCTACAAATCCAATGTGAGGACTTTGAATTAACATGTTGCACTAAGACCGAGTGGTGAAGCATCGAAGAAACAAAGAAACATAGCTACATCTATCCAATTACAAGGTGAAGCACCCTCATCATCATTAACCTATCATCTTTCTACCATCTTTTTGAATATGACTCTGTCTATTCGGCTGGTTCCTTCATACCGCTGGTTCTGAACTCTGTATTCTCAGCAGAATCATTAGCCACTATCACCAGTCTCTAGACTTCAAAGGAGGATATATTTGCTACTGCTCAGGGCAGATGCACTTCAGTCACAATCCCCCCAAAGACTCTGACCACCAAAAACTTTTCTCACCAACCACCATTTATAATTGACTTAAATAACTCACATTTAAGCAGTAGACTGTGGACTGACTTTCTTTGAAATCAGAAAAATTCCATGAGGAATGAGGCGACATGTTTGTTTTTTCACTAATTACTAAATATTATAATATTATGACTTTTCTGTTTGCATGGCAACAATTTATACCTTGGCCTATTCTTAAAAAAAGAGCGAAGTTTTGAAGCACATCTTTTAAACTGTGTATTTGACAAAGTGTATTTAGCTATTATTTTGGTTTTGCATTTATTTGGCAACAACGTGGCGTTGGATTTGGCCTCAGCATGATACTGAGGTTCGTTTCCAGGACATGGCTCTAAAAATATACATACATGTAGATGTGGTTTTTATTCTCATAGCTGTTATATTTCTTTCTCACTGGCTGCTAACTGAAAGAGCTTGTATTCATACAAATTCACTCAATCACAGGAGCTGCCAGAAGGGATATCCCGCCTCCTTATGGCTCTTATTTGTTGTTCATTATGGCTGTCAGTGAAATCAGTTCAGTTCAATAGGATTTATTGGAATAATCCTCCATATGTGCTGCCAAAGCATAACCACCAGTATGAAAAAACATTGGAAGGAGACCATGAGAAGAACAGTGTTTATGGAATGAATAGTAAGTCACAATAATCAAAACATCAGTATAATAAGCAATCTAGATGTTGAGCAATGGTGTGAGAGAAAATTGATATGTATCATTTTAAGCGTATGCTTGAGCGCAATATATTTTCCACGCCCCAGCAATTGACAAACATGCTCCATGCCTACATTATCTATATGCAAATCTTCCCTCACATAGTCATGTACACCGTTTCTTATCAATAGGAAAACAAATTCATTATTTAACACGATATTTCCCAGTGAGACACCAGTGTTTGAGGCAAAAATATATAATGCATTCAGCCTGCATAGAATGAAATCACATCTCCGATGTCCCTCTCTCTGCTCTAAACCTTCACTCATCCTACGCTGCAACTATGTCATCATACACACACACACGCACACACACACACACACACACACACACTATTTTCTATTATTTATTATCCTGCTGTGGAGAGGAGTCCTTCAGGTCCTACTCTAAAATATGATTTTTCCAAACAGCATCATTGCGTATTATCCTGAGGGAGTAAGCATGATCATAGCAAAATATATGATGTGGGATCTAAAAAATCTTACATTCAAAGGCACCTCCAGTGTTTCATGTCATTTTGAAAGACAGCTATATACATCATGTATTGACTTATATAGTGGAAGTGAGGGAGGGACGATTTATAATTCAACACAGGCTTTTTGACGGCTCCTCCCCAGAGGTTTCTGACCCTTCTGGTTTTTTCTCCACTCTCACACACGCTCTTTTATCACCCTTTTCTTCTTCCACTGATCCTCTGGACTGTAACTCTAGCTGCAATTTGAACTCAGTTTTTTTGTCTTTGAGCGTGACATTGTTCAGTGTGTCTATTGTTGGGTAAGTCTATGAGTTTATAAAAGACCCAAGCATGCATGGCCACCTGTCGACATGGTTGCTCTAACAGAAATTCTGGGAAATCTCCTTGACATTGAGTGTGTCAGGGAGGAAATGGGCAACTCATAAATCTCATCTAATGAAGCTAATATAATTCAGATGGGAAGGGATAGCCTACCCGCTGCTCATCATGCTCTGTGGCCTCATTACATCACTTTCACAGTCTCTTCTTGATTTGCCTTTGCCTCTCCCAGTCGTCATGGAATGATAAGCTAGCGGATTGTGTTATCTGTGTTTTCTGCTGTCAAAAAATAATGGAAAAATTTGAAAATCAATCAATTCCACGATGCTTCAAAATATAAAAACAAAAAGATGTGGCTACAAATGAGACACATTTTCCCTCAACGAAATTAAATCATATAGACTGCTATCATTGCTCTGATCGGTCACCTCTGTGTGGGCTTCCATTACTGCCGTTTTAATCTCACGCGTCAAGAAAGTCCACGGACAAGATTCAAGAATAATTTGGCATCAAATGCAACACAATTTCATTACGATTCTTAACAAAGTTGAGATTGTCATACTCTGCAGTGAGAAAAGAAGGAAACAGAAAAAGGAATGAGTGGAAGAGTTAATTAAATTAAAAATAAAATGACGCCATTAAAATGACGCCATTAAAATGACGCTGTGCAAATGACTCTCTACATTTGTGAGACTCAGGACTCTCCACAAATGATAGTGATGAGATGAGTTTCATCTCATCTCATCTCAGGTCATGTATTTCACGTATGTGTATAACATACTTAGTCTTTCTGATCTGACATAAAATCGTAACGAAAAAGCAGGAGGCAAGGCCGCCAGTACCTCTGCCTCACTGAAGGAGGGGGTGCTGAGCCCACGGGTTTATGCTGGTTCTGCTGATGCTCTGTCCATCGGAGATTGTGATGGAAAGGTATCCGCGACAGCATGGAATATCCCTCCTTTGAGTCTGGAATCTGGGTTCTGGCAATGATTTCTAGCTTCAGATGACAATGCACTATGAAAATATTATAATTTAATACTATATTCAAAGCATTGCACCCTGGTAACTGTCAAATTATTCATTTAAACTGTTTCACAATCCTTCTCTATCACCTCCGTTGCAAAGATTTATCTGCTAACTTTGTTCGCTCTGAAAAAGAAGGTTAACTAAGTCACAGTTACTGGAAACCCAAATAAAAAGGTTCATCCCAATTTCAAAACCCCTAATAAAAACTCATCCCAACCAAGGTAAGCCAATGAGAGAAGCCAGCGTGTGGTTCCTGCGTTCTCTCATAAAGTTATGATCTTGTTTCATCCGGCTGCATGTTGCTTTTACAAATCACTTAAACATTCTCCTCTGAGGGGGGGGGGAGAGTTATTGTAGGGTTGTTTTTGGCATAAACCTGAATACATAAACATGTATAAAAACAGCCACGGTCACCTTCCTCCAGCTCTTTCGTCTCTCTTCTGTGTCATTCTGTCTCCTTGAGCTTCTCCAAGGATGTTTTGGATTGTTTTCCGTGTCAAAGCAAACTTCAGGGGATTATGTCTTATTGCCTCACAGTACAATAAAGAATGTTTTTGTCTCTTGCTTTGAGTTATGCAGGAGTAAACACACGCACGCACACACACACACACACACACACACGCACACACACACAGATCTGGCTCTTCTGTATGCTTGCTGCGTTGACTAATCAGTGAAATGAAGCTTCAGTGCTTGCCCTGTTGCCCTCCGAGTATTAAGAATGGTGTCATCAATATCTTGCTCTCGCTCTCTGATCCATACACTGCTCTCTCCCGCACTAATGAGCAGCCGGAAAATATCAACTAGACGAAAACAGCAGAGCCCAGGGATCAATTAACTGAGGTATGTCAGCAATGATGATGATAGCAGTCTGTATGAGAGTGTATATGAGGATGTGAGCTCACTTCAGAATTGGATATTTGCATACTTCAGCAGATGTGAGCGCAGGCTAACACCTGTGGTGTTGATTAACTAGATGCTGCCTCTGTAGTGTCATATATAGGGCTCTGAAATATGAGATTGATCTTGTTCTAAGCAAGAAAATGAATATTTAAATGTTTAAATATTTTTTAAGCCACAAAAAACACAGTCCTATTTTTCCTTCAAGGAGAATTATTTGAGAGATAAAATACAATACTATTATTTTTTGGAATTGCTGCCCCTTGTTAGAGGTCTGCAATGTTAGATACAATTAATTTTTATATCTTATAACTAATATATGTTGATTCCTTCCTTATTTGAAAATAAATCAGCTTCCCAGTTTTGTTTAGGAGTGCAGATTTTGTTTTCATTTCCAAAAAAATAGGACCAAAAACCCCTCATAATTGAATTATAATAGGTCTTAAAACTTGACAATATTTTCCAACTTGTATCACATATGTGTCGGTCTGTTTTTCCTTGTTCTGTTAAACACTTTGTAACTGTCCTTTAGAAAAGTGCTAAACAAATAATGATTATAATGATTATAATAATAAATATTACGTCAATGTATTAACAATCTGTAGTCAGAATGGGTTAAATGTATTACAGGACATGTCATTTAAGCAATAGAATAGTTGAACCGATAACCGTCAGTAAAACTAGCTGAAAAGTTTGCACTCAAGGGGAACATAGTTTATCTTTGTAATTCTTAATCACAATCAAAGATTCCATTTATCATTTAAATGAAACAGTGCTATATGCTTTGTACATATTTGTGTGTTCCTTGGATTGTGTTGATGTGCATAACTTCTTTCTTCCTTTCTTTCTTTGAGCGGAAAAAGTACAATTTCAACAGTGAGTTCCTTCAAAGGCATCATATCATTCTACCTTCTTTCAAAATTCCATCATGTTAGATTATACAGATTTCCATATCACACTTGGGAGCACCTTCAGGAGAGGCAGTCCTGAAAATTTTGAAAGAAAACCCCCTAATTACCACTCACACTTTAATGAAAACTGTAAAATGCCTTCAAACTCCCTATAAGGCAATTAAACAACCCAAAACCCTCCTAGGTCAGAACCTCTCCTGCTTGATATGTTCGGCTACAAGTGCAGCGTCACACATACTACGTTGATATTCAAAGCGAGGACATGAGTGAGTGGACTGTCAGTCAAGAACAGTCTGTCCGTGCCTACACAGCCCTGACGAGAGCTGTAATCAGGTCAAACCGATTAAACAATTTGTGTCTGTGGATAACGGCCAAATGAGGCTCTATCATAATTGGCTCAGTGAAAGACATACATAGCTGTATGACATACTGCTGTGCTGTTTGTGCTCTTTGAGGAATATTATCATAGTTTGGGCTCCCATTAATAGTTATACTAACATTCTAACCTCCAGATTTTATTTCTGATAAAAACTGTGACATTGTTAAGTTGGAATAAAACACGGCTGGAACACAATTGTTAATAAAGGTCTACACCAGTTATCTGAAAGTAAATTTAAAAGTGAACCCACTGGAAATTCCAGTTAGAACAGCGGCTCGTGTTCAATTCAATTCAAGTCACTTTTATTTGTATAGCGCTGAATCAAGACAAAAAATTATCCCGAGGCCCCTTGCAAAAAAGGAGCCGGTCTAGACCAGGTCTGGTACAGTTGGAAGCAAAATGATTCCTCCCTCATTGTATATTTCTTAGTTTTCAGTAAACTACAGCTAAAACAGGTGATAATTCAAGTGTTTCTTTTTTAAAAAAAGGCCATAAAAGTCTTCTTTACAGTATCAAAATGATTCAAGCTCTTAATGATGGGTATCTGCAGAACATATGACCTGCTGCAAACATGATGCGTTGCCAAACATCAGCTTCCTCTAGAAGAATCTGAACCCATTCTTCATAGGCAATGGCTTCCAGTTCTACAATATCCACGGTTTAAATGATGGACCTGCCTTCTTCAAATCCCACCAGAGATCCACTATGGGGTTGAAGCAGGACAACTGTGAAGCCCACCCTGGAACTTTCCTGGACCTGTTCTGAAATTGGCCTTTTAGGTCTGCCAGCGGTATTTTTTGTTGCATAAGGAAACAAAAAAAAGAACACGCTGTATTGATCTACCTCATCTGTGACTACGGGTGAATTTGGCCAATAAATAATATAAAAAGGCCGTTCGAATCATTTTGCTCCCAATTGTATGGGGTAAGTCAAAGTTATTGCGAAAAATCCCAGTTGGTGTTTAGGATGGACAGATTACAGGAGGTAAGGAGTGCAAAATTCGTATTTTTTATGCATGTACACGGTAAAGGTGTGTGTGCAGTCTTCTTTTCCTCCTCTCTCTAAATGGACTCTGCTCAGAGGTAAATTATTAACAAATCCCAGTAATGAAGTTGATGGAATGTTGGAGCAGGATTGTCCTTTTGGACATGTATTCAATAAGGTGCAACTCAATTAACCCCTCACTAGCTGGTTAAACGTCAGCATCCCCAACGCAATAGCTTTCTCAACGCATCCGCTTACAGTTGTGTCAGATAAAGGCGATCACTTCTCACAATCAAGGGACGCCATGTTTTCACCAAGCTGGAGGCTGTCCGATAAATGACAAAAACAAAACAATAAACGGAAAGACGGTTACAGCCTGTCCTTGATGCAGATGGTAGAAACAACGTGTTATTAATCGCAATAAATATTAAAGTGAGGAGCTGCAGGTGCCTAGCAGCCGGAAGTAGGTCAGTGAAACGTAGCTGTAGCAGGAAAAAGAAGGGTCACAATGCAGGTGTGAAAGAAAACAACATTAACCAGCTGAGTTTGAATAAGCTGTAACTTTTATTGCACATTCCTGTTTGGTCTTGCAATGACCTTTCGCCTTTCGACCAAACACTCGAGTCAAGTGGGGTGAAGTTGCCCAGAGTAACTGATCACAGGTCAGATGTGCACATTCCCTCTGTAAGTGAGATTTGAAGTATAGGGAGGTGATTCTGAGCCTAGATCTTTGACTAGGGGAACTTTCAGTCCAGATCTTTGTGTTAACTGCATTACCCTAAAGCCAAATCTAGAGCATGACCGTTAGGGAGAGGGCAGTAGTGACATCATTGAAGGGACTGGGAAGTATTTATGGGAGCATATAAATATTCCACTTTGATGCACTCCCAATGAAAGAAATACTCCTTCTGTAGTCTTGAGGCTTTGTAACCTTCTGTCCTTCTTTACTCCCTGAAATCCCCCGCCGAATAAACAAACCTTCCCCCGTCACACAAACACATAGGCCATCTTTCCGGGTAAGTACTTTTTTTTTTCTTCTTCTTTTCATTTTCTTGTGACAACACCTGCAACATGCTTCAAATCTTCATTTTGGCAAACAACAAATAAATTAAAATACAAACATTCATAGAACACAATATGACAATTTTTTAGGACGCTTCAAAAGAAATAAGATTTATACGTACAATACAGAACCCAAATAAGAAAATAAAGAACAATAAAAGAGAAGCATTTGCATTTGTTTTTCCCCGCGTTTTTTCTTGCTTTTCTTGAAAAAAGATATACAGTAGCTAGCTACCAATCACATAATCACATGCAGATATAATACAACATCATCAATTCACCCAGTTAGTGTCTGCAAACTACCAATCTAAACTATATCACAAAATGATTCCCAGCAAACACTCAGCCGTTGAGATATTTTGTCGTATAATAATTCAGTTTACAGTTTTCTCTGTTGACGAGCCAAGAGATCACTAAACGATCCAACCTGAACTGACTAGCCAAATTGAAAGAGGACTAACAAGGTCTCATACATGATCACATACCAGATGGTGTGTTGCTGTTTTTTTGTTTACCTATATGTAACACACACATTTGCTCACACATGCACTTGCACACAGACGGACATTTGTTATCGACCACGACGCGAAGAGGGGGCGCAGCCTGGTCCAAAATTGGCAACTTGGAGGTCTAAACATCCTGCCTCGGGACTTCGGCTTAAGCCTGCTGAGAGCTTTATGGTACCGACCTGCTCCTATAACACTGCTGTTTGCTCACCTATAGCCCTCCTTCCCCGCATGCCCACCTCCGACAAAGAATCCGAGTGGGAGCGGGAAGTGACAAAATGTCAGCACAGTGTGGAAGGTTTGACATCCTCCATCCTTCTGCTCTCAGCTGCTCTCCTCTAATGACGCTCTGCTGAAATGTCAGACCAATTAGCAGCTTTGCCCATGACATTTAACTGACAGATAGCAAAACAAACACACAAGGAGCCTGCTGGACTAGTCAGACAGATAGTCAGTGGCGAAGAGGCCCCGATTGATTGAGACTGACGTGGCTGCAGCTTCTTGAGATAATATTAGACATTCATGAAGTCCTTCTAATGGTAGGATCTCAGGGAACGTGTGAAATCACAGCAGTTAGAGCAAACGATATCTGTCTTCAGCCATTTTGCAAGCCAACTGACATTTCTAGAAGCATTGTGATCAAAGCTCCAACGATTCCTTCCTCTCCCTCTGTTCTTCCTCTCCTCTTCTTCTCTTTCAGCAGACATCAATCAGGCGGGCGCCGAAGCGTGCGCTCATTGAAAGCACCTCTCCATCTATGGCAGCAATCGAGCCCCAGTCTGCCTTCATTCTCCGCTGTTACCGGCGATGACAAGGCCGCAAGTGTAAATGCATGTGCCATGTGGACACTCAGGAGCTTGTGAGTGCGTGCGTACGCGTCTGGAATACATGTTAACATCCAAAGCATTTATTCTACTGACTTTTAGTTTAGTTTAGTTCAGTTTACATGGATTTAGACGGACAAGCCTATGTGCACTTAGATATTCAGTCACAATCTGTTTACGGCAGTAATAATCAAGAAGTGACACGAAGCACAAAGTGGAGCGCGACGACTAATTCAACAAAAAGCAGCACTCCCTCTAAGTCTTAAGGCTCACGCGTACTCTGTCCGCTTTCATCAGATGGATCCACTGACACCCACATGATTCCAAGCATCCGTCACGTTGGCTTTGATACATCCACAAGATGTTAGTGAAAGGGTTGAAGAACAGCAAAGGAGGATGTGATAATGTGACTATTTATAAAACGACACCGATGTGAGCGGCGTCGGTCTATGAGGGTCTATTCTTCGTCACATCCATAGACATTTATCGTGTCTTGCTTCAACTGTGGCTACACGGCACCCGCTGCTCCATGTCACCCGTGTCTGTAGGCCAAACACGGATGAAATGAATACAGCATGGGCAAACGACTCCGGATCCATATCCATCTATGACATTGAGCATAAATTAGATTTTAGTTTCTTTTACAGTAAATCACATTCTTCTGCTTTTAAAGGGTTGACTTCCCTGCTCACGCACACAGAAACACACCTGTACACACACTCACACAAGTACTCACACACGCACTCACTCACTCAGTCCTGGCCTTCAGCTGTACCATTTGGTATCTAAATCATGGGAATTACAGTATTCTTCCTCCACCCACACACGCACGTTCCTACACACATGCACACAGGCTCACACACGCACACACACACACACTAATGCACACAGGCACACACAGACCCAATAGCATGAGAGTAGAGAGAGACAGAGAGGTGATTAACTGCCGTTCTATTTATCGTACATCGTATCTGCATTGAGCAAAATTTAACGTTTCATCTCTCCATTAGAGATGAATATCCAACTACGCAACAGTGAGCTCTAAATCTAGCCACAACAGACGGAGAAACAAAGTGAACGTGCTAGCTAGGAGAGAGAGAGAGAGTGAGAGAGAGAGAGAGAGAGAGAGAGAGAGAGCACAGCTCCATGTAAATTACAATCTTCATGTTGCATTGAACTGTGAGCAACAGCACAGTCGAAATGAAGGAGTGAATGAATATAAATGTTAGTGCGCTGCCCGACTATCAAACATTAACAGCTTTATTTATATGCAAATTAGCTACAAGCTACGGAGAGAAAAGAGTGGGATGCGACGTAGGTTCAGTGTTATGGACAGGGAGGGGAAGCGGGGTGGAGATAAGGGCGATGGCGAGCAGAGGAGAGGGGGATGAGTCTCTCCAGTCTTCATTCAGTAGTCTTTCACATGGGTGTCCACAATGTTCACTTTATCCAACTGCATGTGCATGGATGTGTATTAAAACCAAAAAGAAGAAAAGAAATTCACGGACAGCAACACACGCTTCGATGCAAGTGCACACACTCCCAGGTGATATCCTATGGATTCAACAACACAGACACACAAAGTCTTTCCGCAATGAGGAATACAACCTCCCTGGGTAAGACGGGGTAGAACTTAAGTCCCATCTTATTAGATGAGTGATGATATTGATGGCGGCGTGTCTGTTTGTCAGAAGATTTTGGGGTAAAGATGTGGACAAATTGAAAAAGAATGACAAAGAACAGAAAAAAACAACAACTCTTGAGTGGAACAGCAAAAGGTGAAAGTGACAGATTGTTGAGTTAGCGTGGTGTGTTGTTTTGCGTGTCTGGGCTAGCTGGGCTTCGTCCGGCTAGCACGAGGGTGGAGGGGTCGGCAGCCGAGCATTCAGCCATCCGAGACAGGTGGGGACACCCAGCCATACTTCTCGTGGGTCTTGACCAAGGACTTGAAGGTGGCCTCTGCTTCCTTACGGCTGAACGCTTTCTTGGACTTCCCTGATTTCCTACATATGCGGCCCTGCGATGAAGAGACGGAGACAGAGAGAGAGAGGAGAGAGAAGAAAGGAGGTTAAGACTGTGTTGGTACAGAAGCTGTCAATCTGTCTAGTGATGAAACAATCCACATATTTCTTCATTTCTTCAATTTCTGCACATGTATGAACGAAATGTTTGGAAATGACAAATATTCCATCATCTAATCTCATCTCACGAGCAACGAGGGACACCATGGCGTAAGGAACATTTAGGACACCACTAAACAGATATCTTACTTGGAATAGGGATTGCTAAAGATGGATCTTGTCAGTGTGGAAAATGGTATATGTACGTACGTATGAGTTGTGGTTAGTAGAAACACCTGGAGAGACAAAGGCTCGACACCGACAGTAAAGGAGGGGTGTTCCATAAGACCTTGGACTCTGTACGGAAATTCCTTCAGTGGAAAGACCGTTGCGGTGTATAAATCAACTTTAGAAGTACAATTTTCTTTATGCAGTTAATTGCTTTGTAGAATTGCTTTGTATTTTTTTATTTCATTTATAAATGATAAAGGCTATGCGGGTGTTTCCTCATTTGCCCTTTTTGTGTCTTGGTTATTCGTGGGTCCCTACGAGCCCCTGATGTTGAATAAGGCGGAATAATAAGCACATTAATAGAGCAACGTTTAGGAAACCAGGGTTATCTCTTTCACGACGTTTAGAGGGATTTGGCGATTAGATCCATATTGCACACAGAGGGGTTTTTAACACAAGGGTTCAAAATTGTGTGACGGTGAATTCAATTTTCTGACTGTTTATATGTTTGATTAAGCTATTCAAGTATTCTAACACTATCTGATGTTGCCAGAGGAAGGGATTAAGACTTAGCACCTCACTTATAAATTCCTGGCGTCTTTGTATTAAACGCTTCCAAAAAAGCTCTCAATTATGTATAAATCTAAACTGAACTGGATTTAAAAACAGGTTCCGAGCCAAAGGAACACTTGATGAGTTGATGGTGAATATGCACACCAAGGATTTCAATATTTTACTCACTCATTTTTTCATTGTATAGCAGCAAAAGGTGACGTAATCAGAAAGTATTACCCTAATTTTATAACTGTGCTTACGACACATAGCTGTATATTTTAGTTGAACACGATAATGAATATGCCCCTCGTTCGTAGACCAGTGGACTGGCATTAGGGAAAAAACTGAATAAGTAATAACCTCTTAAACCTAGATTAAAGATAAAGAGATCTACTGTAAATTTAAAAACATGTGGATCTGTCCGCTCAGATTGAATGAGAGGTACCTGCCAGATCATAATATTAGGCTCTGAACTTTACTACACTTCAAACATAGAGAGGATTATAGATACTCAAACTTTAAATCAGGCCTCAACTGTCCCAAAGACATGCTGAAGTTGTTCAGGCTTTTATTTCAAATAGATTTTTGTCATTTTCTTTTTTAGCAAAGTAATCAATGGACACGCTAAATCCGTTTATTAAGAACTGTGCTGTTGGATGCTGAGCTAAAATAAGGAAGAAAGAACACATTATCCCAGTTTTAGCTTCTCAACCAGCTCCCAGTTTCTTTTTTCTGACATTTTAAGGTTCTTTATTGGTTTATAAAACTCTTTATAAAACCTAAACTTTGGCAATGGACTATACGGCAGAATCACTGCTGATTTCTTATCCTTCAAGTGTGCTTAGATCTTAAATGTTGAGTTTTTACATACACAAAATTAGATTTGCAAGAAACAAGGAGGCACAGATCTTTATTTGTTTATTTATTTTTAACAATATGCTTCAAATCTATGGAAACCCTGTGGAGAGCAATAAAGGAGATGAGTACCATGAGCATTTTTTTTAATGGTAGTGGAAAACCGATAAATTTACATAGAACTTTACATGAAATTGTATTTCCCTAATGGTTTCTGTTGTCTCTGCTTTTCAGGGTAACTTTTTTTGTTTAACGTTTTAATGTGCTGTTTCATTTTGTAAAACACTGATATGCATTACTCGCACGTAAAGTGCTCGATAAATACATTGTTTTTCATTTTGCTGTGTAGTTATTGTTGTTGTTTTGTTTACACTGTAAGAAGAGAATTGTTGGGTAAACTTAAAAAAATTCTTCAACTGTTAAAAATCAATGAAAGTACAAATTAACAAATAAAATTAATAAGTGAGACTCTAAACTATTTAATGTAATTTAGGTTACTAGTTTAAGTTCATCAACAACTTACTTTTTACAGCGCATGATTAGACCCCAAAAGCATAATAAAAGTGAAAGTCTAGCTTGGGAAAATTTACCTTCAAAAAACTGAAAATATAAAAATAATAAAGAAATATTGAACTATTATTTGCGCACAAATCCGACGTAATTCTATTCCTGCAGACCTTTCAGACAAACATTACAAACTGTAAAGAGAGAATTGTTGGTGACTTTAAAACAGGACTTCCACGTGTGACACAATTAAATTCAAATTTTGTACAGTGTCATAATTATGAGACCAATGGAGGTATTGGGTTCATTGGAGGTCTGCTGTGTTTTTGCCTCCAGACAGGGCGACCCACATGGTACAAAGCGACATCTGCCCAGAGAAGAAAAGCTGGTGGTAGATCTGGTCCAGCAGCAAGAGAAGGCAGCGCGATTGGCAAAGGCATTTTCACAGCCAAAGCAAGGCCAGTGGACAAGCTGGGAAACAATGGAACACCGAAAACTCTCCTGACAGGATCTCTGGGAGATGGAATGACGAAGAATTTGTTTAGTCATCAAAGTCACCCATGCTGTACTTCCCACTCCCAATAACCTAAACCAGATGTCGGGAGAAGATCTATTTTGCCCTTTTTGCAAAATTCCAGCAACACTAAGGCACATCCTCCCTGGCTGCAAAACAAGTCTTTCCCATGGCTGCTATACCTGGAGGCAACTAACTAGTATCCTGGAAGGAAGGTCAACTACCACCAACGGCACCTCTACAACAACATCTGGCCCAGCAAACACCATTGCCTTCACACCAGCAGGTAATTTCCCAAAGAATAAAGGGAATTTCCCACCTATAAAAAGGGAATATAACCTACTGGCAACCGCCTGGGACTGGAAAGGGCAGGTAGACCGAGACCAGAAGCTCTCCTTTCCACCTCAGCCTGAGATCATAACTAATCTCAGGCTGAGGACTAGTGCTCCCACAATCAATAAGGTCTCTGTCAGATGCAGCTGAGCGAAGCAGCATCTGGCTGTGGCTGAACTGAAAGGACCCCAACTGGGCTGCATGATGAACACCATACAGCAGGAGGGCTAAAAGCAGAGGGGGCTGCACCTGGGACGCCAGGTGTCCCCCATGAGCCCTCTGGAGGTGTCCAGGGCTCAAACATCGGTGAAGGACGGCACCCACTGATGACCCCAATGAAGCAGTTATCCCTACCGGCACACACTCTGGACATCAAGGAACTTTGGACTATATTAAGTGATTAGAAAAAATCAAGTCCTAGGAGTTAAACTTCCTTATTTAGTTTTACATATTTTCTTCAATTCCAACTGAATTGAAGAAAAGGCAAAAATCCAGACACACAAAATGTGAAAATTAGACACTCTTGACTTCCAGCATGTATTTTTGTTTATGTTGACATTGATTATTCCTTCTACTCTACCCATAAGAAGAATATCACTCTAGGAAAATTCAAAAAGGCAGCAGACGTATGTCAAAACATTACTTGCCCAGATATGTGTTCAATAGAAAGACGCTTCCCTTGTTCCCAGCCGTCAATATGCTTCACATATCAAAAATTAATGTTTTTCCATACGTAAGATTAAAAGACATAGACGAAAGCCAACACATGCACTGCTTCAGAGGAGGCTGATCAACATGGGACCAGCGTTTAAATGCAGGAAAATGGCTCTCAAGATGTAAGGTTCAATCAGAAGTGAAAATATATTAGCTACTACATTGGATAGCGGGGTATAAGTGAAGACCAGAGGCAACAATGGCACGAAAAAAAGAAAAAGAAATTGTAAATATGACCAAAGAATTTGTGGGTAAAGCATTTGTCCATTTATCTCCTTTTTCATGAAGGCACCACCCTTGCTGAGAGAGGCTGTAGGTGCTTATTGATTTATTTCAAACATGTATGATAAAAAAGAAAAAAATGGTCATACAGAATAGCAAACAAGATAATAAAAAAGTGTACATATTGGAAAAAGGAGTGGGGAGAAGTATGCACTTATTAAATCCCACTCCTTCTCCATAAATCAAAGATAATTACAGACAATCAAATTCAGTCCAGATTCCCTCAACCACTCTCTCAGACACACCTACATACCTCACAATTTATTTGTCGCCTTATAAAGCTGCTTATTCTGCTTTGGTTACCAAGTCAAGGAGAGTGTGTTAGAAAAACACACATCTGTCTTCAGCCATGGCAAAGCTGTTATTCTTTTCACTACAGACTCAAGCGCATCATCTTATACATAAATATTACCTCCAAAGACACCATCAATTATGACAAGGCTGTGTCACCCAGATCTGATTGCACAGTAAATCTTCTCCCACCGGTCAGACTGCAGCTACAATCAGGTCTCTGTTGTGGCTGACAGCAGCCTGCTGCTGCTGCTGCTGTGTAATATATCAGCTGCTTTACCGTGTTTGTTTGTACACACGCTGTAACACTGCACCTCTTCAGTCGGGACGGTTCTCGGCAGGGAGAAAATGGGCACAACGTTATACTGGAACCAAAAATAACGGCATACTTTTGGGAGGTGATCTACATGCTGCAATGCAGAACAAATAAAATATCTGCATTTTGTTGGAAATCCATGGTCTGCACCTCAGTTCTGCAACAAAGCCATGTGGTTCTATTTGATGAAGAGAAACACTTTATAAAAAAACAAACAATGGGTTTGTTATTGTTATGTAGTGCCATGTCTTATGCACAAGGCAGCAAGAACAAACTTCCTGTTACACCTGGTGTATAAATGAGTAGTTTTTGCTGAAAGGAACATGGGAACACCTACATTACCACACCTTTATGTCAGTGTGTTCAATATTTGCTACAATAAGCTGTTACCTTGGAAACATTTAAGCATCATATCTTGTTGGCTTTATCCATACTTCAACCAAATCTTACAGATACACTAATCAGCCATAACATAAAAACCACCTGCCTAATATTGTGTTTCCCTTTGCCACCAAAACAGTTGTGAGATAAACTATGTGTTCTGACACCACTCAGCAATTAGTGCTACAGTTAGCCCTTTGGAGCGGGCCTTCACTCCGTCCCTGCATCGATTGGCCTTGGGCACCCATGAATGACCCTGTCACTGGTTCACCAGTTGTCCTTCTTTAGAACACTTTGATAGGTACTATCAACTGCCGACTTAGAGCAGCCAAGAAGTCCTGCAGTTTCTTGAGAGGTAAACTGAACATGGCATCAAAATTATGCCCATAGTCCAACTTGCAACGCATGAGCTTTAATAGCAATCTTCACTTTCTTCCTAATATATCCTACCTACTGAAAGGAGCCTAGATGGGTTCCCAAGGTCATTGTTGCGCGAGGCACCGGAATTGTTTCCTTAAGCGGTTTTATCCAACAGAGGAGGTACTTTTGCACACACTGTTAAAAAAAATAATAATGCTGGTTCTCCCAGTGCATCGTAGAGCGGTTCTTGAGGAAAAATGAAGACCTACATAATATCAGGCAGTTGGTTTTAATGTTATGGCTGATCAGTGCTAAAGGGCCTTCACACGCCACTCTAAATGTAACACTGTTGTATGATACTCTTTCGCCCCAGGAACACCAACTCGCTATTTAAAATCCCACTTCAAAGAGGTCCACCATCGTTCTGTTGAGTGTAAACAAACACTGATGTTGTAGAGAGGGGGGGCTTTATTTTAGACAACATCTCCAAAAGTTAATAAGATACCAGTTTGACTGTAATATCTGCAATTATCATTGTTTTTAAGAAAAGCATTGGTGCTATAAGGCAGTAAATCAGTTATAAAAGACAAGAGTAGATTCCAGAGAACGTTTTTTGTCTAATCAGACCTTATCTCCCAGGACATCGGAAGGATGAGTTGCGTATTTTGTTTATGCAGAGTATTAAGGGGAGATAAGATGATTTAGAGATTATGTATACAGTTTCCATTCCTGTAGAAATACTGGCCTCATTTCATCGCAAAGTTTAGTGACACCATACTCCCACTTGATTTCTCTCTTTTTTGTGCTCAACCGATTTTTTTACTTATTGTTTTTTTTTTACACTGAACCAATAGAAGTCAACTGTGACAGGTTCTTTCATGTCATACCGGGTCCCATGCATGCTGCATAAATGAAATAGATCAGAATATGGTTGATTTGAGTCCTGGCATGAAGACAATGACTTGACTATGGAAGTCGGTGATGCTGTAAATCAGAAAAATAGACCCTCTTTGTCAGGGTATGTCTTTTATTTTGAAAGAATTCTATACAGGAATTAAGTAACTCCTCAAAAAAATCTGTTGTTGCAAAGCCCCTCTCCTCAGAGACTCTCCTTTACTAAATCCAACTTAAAACCAATCTCCTCTTTTCTCTAACAACTGATCCACAGAGCTAGTCTGAAATGGGGACAAACCACCTGGGTGTCACCTAAACACTACTGACCTGACCTGAAACCTGCTCTGCCTCTCTGTGCAGCTAGAGGCCTGCACTGAAGATTCTGCCAGCCTCACAAACACAGATAATGCACCAGTCAGCTGTTGTCAGAGAGCGCAGGTGTACATGCACGATATATTGGTCTTTGTTTCAAGCAACATGACAACCTTGCACATCTCCACATTGCACCATCTGGTTACCGCCACCACTACAAAATGGTAGTCGCTGCCTTGGATGGATGTCATATTTGGCAAGTTGGCATTGGTTAAAGAGGTGTGACCACCGTGGTGATCGATGGGAGGGTGGGAAGCTTCCTCACCTGATCCTCTTGTCATTATACAAATCACTCTGAGTATCATGTTTTATCCCTGCCGCCAGTTTCTCATTGATTAATGTGTGTGTCAGTGAGGGAGAAAAACGGAGATACCTTGAATAGTGCATGGCTATTGAGAAAGTCCTATTCCATAAGAAAGATTTTTTTTCTGGCATTTTAAAACATGTGAGGACTTACTAAACAGAATTATTTAACTTGATACAACCATAGAAAGTTTAATAAGGATCGAATAGTTTTTAAAAAAAAACATTCTTTCCCAAAAGGCTGATCTAATCGAATCTAAATGGACTGTTTTCCACTAAATACAATTTCATCATGAAACTATTTAAGTCAGACTTTTTTTATGGTCTGAAAGAGGAAGTGAAAATATCTGCTTGTGGAAGAATAGGTGAAAAATGTGTGTGTGTGTGCGTGTGTGCGTGTACTCGTGCGCATGTTTGTTCAGCTGACTGAGCACCCAGGGCATATACAGAGCCACGTCAGTGTTTATCTATTCCCGCTAAGTGCTTGGTCGTCGAGAGGTACACACTCATGTAAAGTGGCTTCCTGGTAATCGTGTGAACAGAAATCCGTCAATGAGCAGAGGAGGCAAGGCCCCATTGCATGTTGGGGGGAGGTTGCATAACGCCGACATGTGCTTAAATGGGTCAGGATAAACAAATAGGGATCGATGTCATCATCATCCTCATCAGATCATTAAGGAGAGCCCTGTGGGACTGATGGCAGGGTCATTAAAGGGTAATGCTGCTTTTATATTTTTCAAATTTACTGTCATTGGTCTACTTTGTCATGTCTAACTACGTTCCGAAGAGGACTTAACTGTCATTAAAGCAAGAACAGAATAAAATGAAAGTATTCAGGCCAAAGCCCATCAAACAAGACAGAGATATTTAAAGGTGCACTCCCCTGATTTATGTTTATTGACTTCATTATACTTGCTAGGTGAAGTACAACTAAGCTCGTGAAAACAATTATTCGGTTGAGTAGTGTACTGTACTGTCTTCTGTAGATCTGGAGAATCTCCCCAGTATAAAACAAACAACCACTGATAATGGCATCAGAGTTTATCTCAGCTTTGGCATGGCATCCACTTGACTTCTAATTAAAAATCTGCATTAAAACTTTATTTATCCAATGGGGGTCTGATAAAATTTGCATTATAGGACATGTTGTATTTCTTTTTTCTATATTTACCCCTACTTTCAATTAGTAAGTTAGGATATCTCTGCCATAGCCTATTCAGTTTTGACCCTCCTTGTGTTGATGTCTCTTGTGAGTCTCTAAACTTAATATAACATAATAGGCAGAATACTCCTTTAATTTGTTTTGGGCAGTTTATATTACTGACAATTAATTATTTTCATGAACCATTGATCTGTTATTCATATATTGTAGAATAAATGTATCATTAACTCTACAACATGTGATATAAAAAGAAATTATACTCAAGTGTCATAAGCCCAGGGGTATTAAGCTGATATAATAATATACAGATATTCCATTTTCAATTAAATAGAGCACACTAATGCTACATTTGTGAACCTGCTAATGAAGCTCATAACAATTAGTGTCACAAAGATTCATTTTATATGGTGAAAGTCTGGAGACCGAAACATTGAATAAGTGTAGCTGAGTGTGACTATCATCGCTTCGTTTTTGTTTTTTAACTTACAGAAATTATGAAACAATATGAGAAAATCTGCAATGTGTATTTTATTTTATTTCCTTTGACAGTCAGTGAGGCCTAAGGTTTACATTTTTTTGAGAGCATCATCACTTTAGTATAAGTAATATGACAAGTGAGAGAACAGTGTTCAAAACTTCTCCAGTTGATATTTTCCAGTCATTCAATGCAACAAAATTTTATATTTTAAATGAGACTTGGAAATACTGACTATCCAGTACCAAACATGATCTTATAACCTTAGACAATGTTTAGTTTCAACATATCTGTGGTAGACAGGTTCAGCATCAACCCATATGTTTGTAAGTAAATCTAAATGGAGATCTATCAAAGGTTGAGTCGGAAATACTATCCCCTCACTGCGGCCCCATCATTTATCAGCCCCAGCAGAGTCATCAGCCACCACCGCCAGTATCCAGACTCCAAAGGGGGATATCCCATGCCGCTGCTCAGGGCAGAGATCATTGGATCTCAATCTCCCAGAAGAGATTCAGCGCCAAAGACTTTGTAATAGATGTATTATAACACATCATCTGTTGTAATAAATCATTCACTTTTTCTTCATTCCCTGTCTTATCTGATTTAATGATAGGTTTTTGCACCACAAACTGATAAAAGATATTCTTTTAAACCAAGTACTACGTTGACTATAAATCCAAGTAACACTGGTTTACTTCCATGGCAGGAAACCTCTTTAAAACAAGCTGTGAACATGTGTTCAACTCCACCACCTGCTCACTCACTGTCATTCAAGTTACATTACACTGTGACAGTGATCACCTTAAAACAGGAAGTTAAAGTAATGTGACTACCTTCAGTTCATCGTAAAAAGAGGTCATCTCAGCTCGTGTTATTGAAAGCGTATATGTGGGTCCATGTTTCCCTCACGTCTGCAGGCGAAGACACGTGTAGCTTTGGCTGTCACCACTTTGTCACTGTGTGTATCCTCTCACACTAAAGATAGGTTGGGAGCTTCTAAAGAAGTCAAGTCATTATTGTTGTAATGTACCGCTGTGCAAGGAAGAATAAACATTCTCAGTGTATTTCGATTAATATATAGTTTTGTACAGCTCCGTTTGTCTTGATGAATGAGAGACGGGTACACCTCTCTGGAAATTAGAACATGACACAAAACAAACCAAAGAGGCACAAAAGACAAGCACAAACACACACTCATGCACAGAGAGAGAGGGAATTATAATGAATCAATATTGTTTCCCTCAGCACACTGGAGATGGACGAAACTGCTATATAATTAGGGAGCCCTGCAGACCTACTATCTCATCTCCTTAAGCAGCAACATCAAGATGCACACACACACACACACACACCACACATACACACAAACACATACACTCTTCTCTGTCACGCTATGGGTAGATTGTTTTGCATTTCTCTGCTCATAACGGATGCTTAATGACCCCGGATGTGTCTGGGGAAATGTTCAGTTACAACATCAAAGACAAAAAAAGCACCAAATGCGGCGGGCTGGGCAGGAGATATCAGTGTCAGTTTACATAAGGTGTCCTACCACTGCGCCGTCATATGGCTGGCTTCAAAAGACAGGGTCAGCCAAGAGGAAGGAGCAGATTATGCAGATGCAGTGACCATTTGACATCACACCGGAGATCTGTGATGTCATGAAAGCAGGGGGGGGGGGGGACAGTTCTGGTTCAGGGACAGTCCCAAACACTGTACAGAAACCCTGTACAGGGTTTATGTTAAACAGAAACCCTGTACAGGGTTTGAACCATTAGCTGTTTGGGAGATGCAGTCATTCCATCTGTATTGCAGAGCTGCTGCTGTGCACTGAGGATGTGAAAAACAGATTTGATGGGATTATATAATCCAGTCTGTCACTGAGGACTGCTGGTAGATGGGGGACACGCACTCTCTATTACCCATTCATCTTTCCTTCTTGATTATAGATGTCCTATTTCTCCTTAAGAATCATCTAATATGAACACGGATGTTGTGACATCGTGTTAGAGCACGTATGGTGACTTTTCCATTACATGGACGCTAATCTTTGCTTTCAACGGATGCTGATTTATGGAGGCAATAAATGGGAGAGCAAACCCAGACTGCATTGAATGAAGTCCTGGCATGATGGAGACACTGAGAGTTACACTGCATGAAATGGCTGCCATAAAGTCACATAGAGTTTAACAATATTCAAAACCATGAGTTTCCTCACAGCAAACAGAAGGGGTGATGAGAAACCTTGAGCCCTGCAGTATTACAGTGAACCTATAGAAATATAAGTTCATATAAATAGACTTAAAACATATTAAAACAACCATTTAAGTGATTTTTTTTGTATTGTTTTCATATAAAATCAACAAGTAAATCTCCACTTAATATACTATAATATTTTAAGGAATTGAGGGAATGGGCTGTCCAACAATGAAAGTTCAAGGAAGGAAAAAGTACAACGTATTTCCATGCATACAGATCCCCCCAATATATATAAAAAATATACAGTTTAAGATATCCATGATTGCCTCACTATGTGGACCTATTGCGTAAAAGCATAATAACGCACTAATTACGCATAAACTCCTGCAAATGGAATACAAATAATAAATAATAATCATTGCTCCAATCCAGCGCGCATCACGGATGTATGACGTACGTGGTAACTGATGTTTCATGCAACAACCTTCACCCACCAGCCCCCCCCCACCAGCCCCTTCTCCTCACCTGTCCTTTTACGAGGCTGGCCGCAAACTGCCTCATGACCGCCTCCACAGTGTAGGCGCTGGACCATCCGCGGGGGGTCAACAGCTCCATGCATATGGCCCCTCCGTCCAGCACGTAGCCGTTCTCCAACCGGGGCGTGAGAACCCGCATGAACGGTGGCGAGAAGGGGAAATTATCGGGAAAGGTGACGTTCAACAGTATGAACTCGGTGCTGGTCTCCTTCATGTCCTGCCACAGCGCCGAGTCCTTGTCCACCTGGTGCAGCTTGACGTTCCAGTCATACAAGTTGTCCTCCACTAGCTCCACTGTGATGAAGTTGTCCCCTAACCTCCGGATCTCCTGCAGCTCCTTCATCAGCCTCCGCGTCCGGACCTGGGTGCAGTGTTGCCGGTGAGGCGCCAGCGGTGGTAGAGAGGAGGCACTGGTCGCTTTACTCCCTCCTCCTCCCCCAGTCTGTTGCTTCTCCTTCGCATCCTTGCCCTGCTTATCCTTCCCGGACGGCTTTTCCTTACCCAGCTGGTCCAGCTTCCTCGCCTTGATCTCCGGGGTGCTCAGGATGTTGGTTTCGTTGGCGGTCTGACAGTGTTTGTTGGTATTATTCTTCTGGTTCCCTTTGGTTCCCTTTAATGAACCCTGATGGTGCTTTGGGTCCTCCGTGTCTCGGTCGTGCAGACGTATCAAGCCAATCTTACGCAGTAGGGTGGCCATAATTTTAAATAGAAAGCTATTTCTCAGCCGAGCCCCCTGAACAGGGGTTAAGATTCACCGTTTCACGTCGATCCCCACGTGCAGAGAAGATCCTTAAGGACACCGCTTGGTAACCTTGTACCGCAATCCCCCCTCCGTTTGCTGCAGCCTCAGAATGAACACAACCGGGTAGCCTGTGCCTTTCTCTCCTCAGTGCTGCATCTCGAGGTTTGACTGAAAACAGAGCAGGAAAACAAGACAATTATGCGACTCTGGATGGACGGTAACACCTAAACAAAACAGTTATGTCAAAGCAGATCAATGGAATCAAATCATTTCCTCCATATCACGACTGGTGACTGCAGCTGGCCAACGATAGGACGGTGAATTACGCAGGAGCACTGCTCAGCCCATTTTACCAGAGGGGTGAATTCCATATAATCATACAGAAAACAGAGCCAGGAAATATACGACTGTAATGGCAAGTACAATTGGTAATATAATGGGAGGACAATATACACGAATGAACTACAAGGTTGTTATTACATCGTTATTACTAATACTTAACGATTTTACAACAGAAAATGGGGGAAATTATTTATAGGAGAGTCTAAATGTAGAATATATGAATATAAAGCTATACAAGTGGCCTTTGTAAATAAAAATACGAACTGTTACTATAGGAATGCTCATGCTGGAATTGAAGGCAATATTTAATAATAAACTCAGGTTGCGCTCTTATTCCTCATAGAGAGGGTGTCATACATTACCCTTTATGTGTCTCCTCCCGCCCACTCAATATTAGACCAGGAGTCCACACCAGCCCGTGCTTACCTTGGATGGCTAAAATGTCCGTTTAATGTCCTGCGATGCAGACCGTACACAGAACCCGCTGTGTGCAAAACAGTGAAATGGTTCCAGCATCCAGATCCAGCAGATCTGAGGAATCCGTGGGGGCTGCAGTAAGGAGCAGAGCTTAGGTGTGTGTGCAGATGCAGCGGCTACTGCTTTAATGCAACCGAGGACGAGCAAGCCTCCACTAATCCTTCTACTCAGCTTGCATGTTGCCACCGGTGAAAGACTGCAACGTCTGGGTCGTTTCAAAATAAAAGCACCGGTCAAAACCATGTCGTGATAATTATTACCTCCACCAAGAATACATTATGCTTTTACATCCGTTTGTTGTATTTGTTTGTATGTTAACAAGATTACCTGAAAATGAATGGAAGGATTTGCTTTAAATTTTACCAAGAGGTTTGGCCAATCATAGAGATGATCAAATTTTTGTGACTTATGTCATGACTTCACAATAGGACGCCATAATAACGTGTTCTTAACCACTACCAGGTAGGGCACTTTTGGATACGTTATAATATCTCACACTACCTTACAATATGTTATGGTATGTGATGGCACAATAAGGTACAATATACTTTATTGTGTCCTTGGGAATTTATTTCTTGGTCTGTGTTCTTCATTCATCAAAATTTATTCTACAGTTAAAAATGACATACATAATAATATAAGATACGAACAACATTGCACATGGTCACACGAAAAATATCAAACAAACAATCAAAGTGCTGTACAGAAGCATCTAACAATATAAAAACCAGAAAAATGTTTATCACAATTATATTTCAGCTATATTCCACCTTAAATCGATGACTTTAAAATAAATAGCCGATTTAAAAAAAACTCCATATACTTTGTATTTAATGCTACATTTAACTCTTACATATTGGTGTAATGAACAAGCAGTACAAAGTCTTTCCTGCCGGAAAAACCCCCACTGCAACTAGTTTAGGTTTTACACGATACTTTTAACACAATCAATGATTTTAATGAATGCAAGAGTAAACTATTCAGGAAAACCAATGCTAAACAAATTGCCAGGAATGTGATAAAATAAAAAAAAAGTTACAAGGATTTAAATAGAAATATTTATATCTTGAAACTGTGGTTGAATCCTATTTATAAAACTATTTAGCTGATTAAAATAGATTTTGTAAGTACTTCACTTACAATGTGCAGTGACGCTACAAATAGCCCTTAATTTTATTTTGAAGGTTAATGATTAATGTTCTGGTTTTATGTGAGGAACTTTATGTAACTTGCTGTTAACCTGATAGTATTCAGGCTGTGTGATGGAACGATACGAAAAACGTACGCAAATTAAATGTCTAATTTAATATTTAACTTACATCTACATTAATATTTGGATTCCTTTTTAACAAATTCTAGTCTGCACATAAACATTATCCCTGGGTTTAAGTTAAACTATCCGGTTAACTTCGGTAAATTATTTTAGAGGTTAAAGGGAGAAATAAGGCCATTAGTTTTCATTCACTGAATATGTTGAATGTTCTGAATTCATTTGTTTGACTAGGCTACACTATATCTTCTGTTGTTCAACCAAATGTCTTTTCCTTCACCAAAGAGGTTAGGATCTGGCGTAGGGGATTAAATTTGGTTACGTTATGTCAACATGATGCTATAATAATGTATTCTTAAACACTACCAGGTAGGGCACTATTGTTAAGTTACAATATGTTACACTACGTTACAATATGTTATTGGTATGTGATGCACGATAAAGTGCAATATACTTTTTGGTACATTCAGGAATTTTCTTCTTGGTCTGTGTTCTGCATTCATGAAAAAATAATTTCACAGTTATCAATAACTAATAATATAATAAATAATAATTAAAGCACATATAACACAGCTAAGTACAACATTGCTCATTGCTACAACATAATCGCACAATCAAATGCACTGTAGAGAAGCAATGCATTTAAAAATATAAAAACCAGCAAAACTTCGGTGAATAATTTTTAGTGGAAAACTAAGGCTATTACTTTTCATTATTCATATTATTATTATAATTATTTCATATTCTGAATTAATGAATTTATTTGATTACCCTATATCAACTATTGTTCCACCAAATGTATTTTCCTCCACCAAGGAGGTTCTTACTTTGGTTGGTTCGATTGTTTGTCTTTCTGATAGTTGATGTTAGGATGTGCACGAAATTATACCCAGAAGTAGGTTTTTAGCATATTCCAGAGAGGATTAAAATGTGGCGACGTTGTGTCATGACCTAACGACCTGGCGTCATAATAAGGTGTTCTTTTACCATTGGAAGATAGGGCACTTTTGGAGGTTTTTGTTCAGTGGTTTCTAGTTTATTAATTTACTTTTGTTTGTTCTTCTGTACTGTTTGTATATTGATTTTGAATAGAAATAAAGTTGAGTAAAACATACCCATACATACTATAATTTGATGCATAATCAACTTATTTATATTGATAAATAATACAATACATACATTAATAATAACAGGTATAGGAGACAATTGGGTCTGAAACAGAACGTAAACATTTAGTTATTTATTTTCTTTAACACAGATTACCCTTACTGGTATTTAATAGAGCATATTTCAATGTCAAATTCTAAACATTCACAGTCTGATTTAAATAAATAGGCTATTTATATTTCGACTAAAAGTTGAATTATTTTGTTTTCATATGCAAACAAGTCCGTCACTCGTTTTGTCCTGGCAAAGACTGACAGCACGACAGTTTAAAATGTCAGTTAACGACAAGCTGTCATTGGTTGTTACCATGGTAACGGAACAGGAACCGCAGCCATTGGTTAATTCATTACCGTAAAGCATTTCGGTGTTACGACTGTCGTATAGTCGGTGGGTGCCAGCGAATATTTGACAAAGGAAACTGTCAGAATAGAGTATTTTCTATACGTTCAGCAGTTTACTGTTTATTAATTAATATGGCAGAGAAATTTGATAATCTAGAGGAGCATCTGGAGAAATTTATCGAGAATATTCGGCAGCTAGGAATCATCGTCAGCGACTTTCAGCCTAGCAGCCAAGCAGGACTTAACCAGAAACTGTGAGTCATGTTTTACGGAGGACAATTTAACGACAAATGATCAACGTATTAACTTGATTTTCTTGTCAGGAATTTCATGATCTCCGGACTACAAGACATCGAGAAGTGTCGCCAGCAACTTCATGAGATCAACGTGCCGCTGGAAGTGTTTGAGTGAGTCGAGGAGCTGTTACATTGATGTGTCTGTTTACCTTTAATATGGCAGTTTTATATTGTAATTTCTTAACTTGAAAATTTGGTATCCAAACATACTGCTTTACTATTATTGGCTATGTATGAGAAAGATTGCTTATGTAATAGAAAGTTATAAAAGCTAATTGTTTTAAATCCTCATCCTGCTGGTCATTGTACTCCTGTCTCTGTAACTTGACATGGAGGGGATGGAACGGATGAGATGATTTATGTAGTCCCTCTGCAAGTTCTATATGCCCCAGGTCTTCTTCCAGTTGGATGTGCTTGGAAAACCTCCTAAAAGGAGGCAACCAACAAAATAAAACTATCATCTATCTCAACAGTCTTCTTTCAAAGCAAATATGTCTTTACTTGGATCTGTGTCTGGATGTTCAAGCTCCTCACTTCATCTCTAAGGCTGAGCCCATTCACCCATTAGAGGGGGCTAATTTTGACCCCTTGTATCTGCAGCCCCATTCTTTCGGTCACCAACCAGAGCTCACAACCATATGTTCGATCTGGAACGGGTTGGACTTATAAATTGATAGCTTCCCCTTCAAGCTCAGCTTCATCTTTCCCACAATGGGCCTATGTAATTCTCACATTACTGCTGATACTGCAGCAAACAGCCTGCCTATCTCTTACTCCATTTTATTTCATTGTCCAATTGAAAAACAATGCCAGTAAACCAAAGTTGGCTAAAGGTAGGTAAAGGTACACAATTCCTTAGTAGATTTTCATAGTTTCATCACAGTTCCCTCAACTACTACCATGCCTTGTGCTTGTAGATACATCGACCAAGGTCGCAACCCTCAGCTGTACACCAAGGAATGTCTGGAAAGAGCTTTGGCAAGGAATGAGCAGGTTAAAGGGAAGATTGACACCATGACGGTAAGAGAAACTGCTATGGTCATTGAGATTCTCCACCTAACATTGTAAGAATGAATAGAGGCAAGGAACTATATCACAGATTTAATTCTTCTATTATTAAAAAGATAAAAAGAGGCACATTTGTTTGTCTGTTTATCCAAATTCCCAGTAGTCAATGTATTTTGTTAATTTCTTTTAAGGGTTGGTGTTGGCCAAGAGATGAATTTAAATTGATAGGCAGATCCCTGCGGTATTGTCGATACTGAAGACTTTTCCAATATAAAACAAAATAATAGGCTTTAGAAATAACTAATATACCTAGACATGATTATTTCATCGTATTTCACCAGTATATAAAATTGAATTGTTATTGGAGTTGACGATGCATATTTGGAGGAGGGCAATATGTACAGTTCGGTATCAGAGAGAGGTAGAGATATAGTACTGCCATCGGGATTTATCTGAGCTAGTGCATATTCAGAGTCTGTCAAATGGATTTCTGTGGAAATATTTGTGAAAGGTAAGAAACATAGAAAATAAAGTTACTGTTTTGTAACTTCAAAATACTGATGATAAACCACGCCCTCGAGCTTCAAGAGACTCACTGAAAAACAAATGTTGTAGGATTTGGTTCAGACAATTCAAATTAAGTAGCATTTGTAGTATATAAATACTACATAAGTATACAGTATCTATTTTGTAATCCAAATGGTTGATTCAACTTATGAGGTTTGAGACTACTTAGGAAAATGAAACGTTAATTCTAACTCAATAAAACAACCTCTGCAATTGTATATTTCTTTACTACAGAAATTCAAGAGCCTTCTTATCTCTGAGCTCGGTAAGGTCTTCCCAGAAGAAATGTCCAAGTACAAGGCTATACATGGCGAGGATGCCCCCTCTTAATGACTGCTGCGCCATGACCCTTGACCTTCAACCTGTGACCCTCAAAATGAAAGCATGAATGGAGTCAGGATCCACTGTGGTTGCCAGCAGAATACAATAATCCACTATTGTTATTTCCCATAAATATCGTGACGCTATTGCAGACTAACATCTTGTGGGAGAAGATTTTTTATTTTCGCTCTGCACGCTGACTCCAGCCAATCTTCACCCTCATCTACATGTAAAATAATTTCAGTGAAGTGCAAATCAACAACAAAGGAGAAGAACAGCTTCATGTCACTGTGGGACACACAGTATTTATGTTCCTGGCAATGCGCGGACATTTTGGTAAGCTGCAGAAGGAATTTCAACATGTCCATTATCAAAGCAAATGTTCAAGAGCTACGTCTGATTCTGCATTAAGGAATTTACTCCATTGCTTGTACATACAGTATATTTATACTCTTCCACTCTTTTTCTAATGTCTCCTAATCTTTGAGCAACATACATTTGTAACACACACCACAATGTTTTGTATCAAGCTCAGGTTTCTAATGCTAAAGATTATCAAATGCAAACATTATTTGATGGTAATTCTTTGAAATAAGCAGAGACTTTATTTGTAACTTGTTTGTAATATAATTTTGTTTTTAAATGCTGCTTGTCAGACTGATGCTGTGTTTTGTCTGTTCGATTGAAATGTTTGACAGACAACCTTTTTGGCACCTGATTAAATCATCTGGGAGGTTTTCTTTTGAAGTAACTAGAGGGCACTAGCAGAGCACAAGCATGTTTATGAATCCTACTATCGTGACACCATGATTCACACTGCATCACCTCTAATTGGCTTTGTATTGAATGATGACATCACCATAGTAGGATTTTTGGAAAAACTAATACTGGAATCTTAGAATTTTCTGGATAAGCCTAAAAATATAATCATCAGTTCACTTTCCTGGGGTCGCTCCTCCCCGCTCTCTTTCCCCTGACTTCAAAATTAGTCACGCTAGAAAAAAGGCAAATATTGAATATAATCAAATTGTCTTGTACTGCAATGTATGTAACAAATAAATCTGCCAATATGGTTAAAGACAATTTATCATGGCTAAAATTCTTTAAAACAACCATTAAAGTCTACCTACAGAAAGACTAATGTACTTAAAACTTACCGGAATTCAAGCAAAATGTGCTTATTACAACACTAAAAATTCAATTATTTATGATAAACTTACTTGGAATAGGTATTTTAGAGTCATAATGAAGTAGACATTATGAATGTCAGCCTTAATTTAAGATTAAATGTAAACAAAAACCATAAGCGACAGCTTATCCTTTGCAGGGTCCTGGATTTGAACCCGAAGCCTTATTGTTATGAGGCAACAAGGAAACTACAGCACAATTTCCTCTCAGCAACATAAATTTCTTCATGTTGATTGAATTTTTAAATAGGTTCATGGGTCATGTGAAACTTGTGTGTGTGACTGGTTTTCTCAATACTGTTGTAATGACACCTCCGACCTGAGGTCATTGAGTGTTTCGGGTCTTTCGAACATCAGACACCCTCACTAGGACAAGCCTCAGCTGGTTTCTTACATGTGAGAGTGCTGCTAGGGCACTCTCCAGAGTAATAGCTCTTTTGATCCTCTCCACCTGGAAGCCTCTGTGTTTTTCAAGACGGCTCTCTCTCCTGTGATGCCAAGTGAAGCGTAGGCCTCTGTACCTGACCTCCACTGGCAAGCACCGTCTTTCCAGCCTTGCTTGTGGTATTCACTGACTAGGCCCTCATATTTCTCCGTCTTCCGCTAAAAGGCCTCCTCCAGCGTTCTTTGTAGCTTCATACACTAGACCGATTTCAGGTCTGAGGCGACTTGCTGTTGGAACATGAGCTGCTCTTTAATGTCCACCGTCGAGGACATAATAGATTGCCTGGACCAAGAAGTCTTTCTGCCAGTCTTGACTGCTATTGGTGTCCCTGAGATAGAGAAAATGTACTGAGACTGTCTTTTGACATATCTCTCTTCCTCTGGCATGTTTCCCTCCTTTCAATCTTCTTTTTTCTTTAATCAACAGTAGCATATTTCCTCAGGCATCCTATTGGTTAACGATGGCAGTGGCGGTCATTGTTAACCGGGCCCCAAGCAATCCAGTTTTGAAATCAGTTTTGTGTTTTTCATATTCATTTGGCATCGGTTTTAGGTTGAATTCCTGACTGACTTAGTTTGGGCTTATACCTAGTCGAATGCAATCATTTTGAGGGATAGAATGTTGTAATGATATGATATATCAAACAATATTTGACTTTATCATTGTAATTGACATTTTTAAAACAGAATTATTATTATTGATGGGGAAAAAACTAAAAGTAAAACCAACATATATTAGCAAACTTCAAACTTAATCTCAGCTCGAATGGGCTGACATTATCAACTGAAACTAGAAGTAAATGTGTTAGTGGGTCACCAGGAGACACGACCTGCATGAACATGATGATGTCATGATGTCACTTAGCTCAAGTGTCTCTGTCTAAAGGATACTTACAGTCTCTGTGGAAACAGAATGGTGTCATCAGGCAGCTTACGGCCTCCCGCCTCCTTCTGCTGGGGCTCAGCCACGTTGACGCACCCCTCTGATCCTGGAGGCTGATCCTTTGGGACAGAGGGAGGGAAATGAGCCCTGTTATTGGTTTGTGATCTATGAGGGAACACAGACTTCTCTAGCTATCAATCTTCCCTGAGGATTTCCCAACACAAAACTCATTTTATCACCCCTGGTTTAGTCAGGCATCCGCTTCCACCTCTTACTGGGGGAGGACAAGAATCAGAGCTAATGTAATGCGGTTGACTCTTACAACACATGATGGGATAAGAAGAGATGATTGATTGTACATAAATGCCTGCGAAAATAAAGAATATAAACATAAAGCAAAGTACAGAAGCTGGTTTGGAAAAATATGGGTGTTACAACTAGCCTAGATTTCTGCTAAGGACTACCAATAATGAATAATAATAATAATACATTTTATTTATAAGGCACTTTACATTTGGATCAAACCTCAAATGCCTGCATAGACTCATTACTCAGCACGTTGTATCTTAGAACTAAAGACAATTGTAAAATGATCATTTTACAGCTGCATCTCTATTATTTACTTTATAATGTCACATATCATTTTATTTCATTGTAACGGACACTTTTCATTTTGTTGAGATGCTGTAAAAATGATTTGATCAGATATGTTTTTCATTAGGTATGGTTGGATTCTGTAAGCATCAGGAAAAGCCTTGCTAGCTGTTTCCCACTGTTTCCACTCACTATGCTATGCTAAGATAACTGGGTAATAGCTGCTGCTGCATGGTTACCATTCGCATGCACAGACGTCAGAGAGGTAGTAGTCAATAAAGTGTAAGGGGGCTCTAATTCCAGTTTAGAGGTCCATTTTTCGATTCCTTTTTGATCTCCTCCGCTCATCATTTGTACCTTTACTGGTGTAAAGAAATAACCTGCAGAACAGGAACACATTACATATATCCTGCTGTTCTGGGGATGATCTGACCCAGTTGTCTAGCCATCACAATTTGGACCTTGTCAAAGTTACTTAAATCCATTTTTTTTTCTTGTTATGGTCATGCAGACTGGGATGTTCATGGAACAATTAAAAACACTTTATTACTTAAATAACACCAAGTAATATTCTACAGGGTCACTTGGTTATTAGTGATCACTTCAATTTAATACATCATATGCTTATGCAAATGAATCGTGCTGTATTTCAATATTCAAAGATTTGAATAAGCAGTGTACCAAACACATCCTCTTATTCCCTCCTTTGTGACTTATTGACTCGGAAGACATGAAAATATTGAAATATACATGAGTTACGAATTTGATGTAAGCACTACAATATTGTAGAGTACAGCAGTTCATGCAGATGTGCATTTATGTTACAGAAAAAACAAACTTAGGGAATTCCTAAGGGAAAACTTAACTGTCTTTTCTGGTAGTGCAGAGTTCTACCTACTGTGAGCCCCTCTGGCTGACCTAAGTTCCTGGAACCGTCAAGACCTCCAGCTATCACTAGAGAAGGTTTGTGAGCTTTAGTAGTATTCTTGCCCTTAAGAAGAGTCGTCACTCTGCTGTGCCAAATTCTGTTATATTTAATTTTGTTCACGGATCTTTAGTTTCTAAATAGTTAATCAAATTCACCCAAAACATGAATTTATGTTAAATCACTATCACTTGAGAGAGTTCATAGTTCATAATCATCTGGCAACAACCAGATGATTTTTCTGTCCTGAATGAGACCTGTCCCGCCGGTTACAGTTACCTCCAGAAAGCCCGCAGCACTGGTCGTGGTGGTGGTCTGTCTGTCATCTAC